>JBAMAX010000667.1:0-47479 GCA_037043745.1 Chymomyza amoena
TAATAGCCAACGAATTTTCATGTTTTGACAGTCTCTCCAAATATCTTAACGAAGATTTGCTTATTTCATCTTTGACAAAAGGAACATTCAAATCTTTGTGAATTTCTTTGTTGGTTACGTACCAAGGAGCGCCTGCAATGTTTCTTAGAGTTATAGATTGATATCTTTGCAGGATTTCGATATTTGAATTGCTCGCCGTCCCCCAGAGCTGCATTGCATACGTCCAGACCGGCTTGAGTACTGCTTTGTAAAGCCGAATTTTATTCTCCAAACTAAGCTGCGATCGCGGACCTAGAAGCCAATACATTTTTTGGTTTTAATTTTAAGCTGCATATGCTTTGATTTTATATGCTTATTCCACGTGAGTCGCCGATCCAAATGGATTCCAAGGTATTTGACAGATTCTTCATCCGGTATGGACATACCATTTAACGTCACAAGAGGGCATTTTCCTCGTTTCAATGTGAACGTAGTTTGGACTGATTTTTGCGTGTTTACTAAAATTCTCCATTTTTTCAGCCATGTTTCAATAAGACCGAGTTGCTCTTGTAAATTTTGGGACGCCATTGCCGGAATTGCGCTGTTTGAAATAATTGCTGTGTCATCCGCATAGGTTGCAACTTCAACATTGTCATTTGTAGGAAGGTCCGCAGTAAAAGTTGTGTATATCACTGGCCCAAGTACACTACCTTGAGGAACTCCGGCGTTTATTGAGTACAGTTCCGAGTGCTCATCAGCATATTGGACATTAAATTTTCTACCTAGTGTGAAATTTTCCAAAAATAAATTTTTTTTTCCATATTTCGATAGGCTATACCTTTAAAAATAACATACTAAAATTTTAAATCGATATCTTAAATAGTTTTTGAGTTACAGCCATTTAAAAGAGTAGCCGCTCGGCAGTTAGATAGTTGGTATATACCTGAGATCGCGTGGCATTTCAAAAATATTTAATATTTTATTTCAAAAATTTTACTGTGTATTCTCAAAACATGTATAAATATACCCTCAGAATTTTAAACAGATGATTCATAGATTTTTTAATCCCAAAAATGCCTTTTTTAGGTTGTCACACTAGGTGTGCCCCTTAAAGAATAAGAAATACTGTGCAGGAAGCCATTTTTTGATTTTATAAAGTACTCCTGCGTGCCAGACTTTGTCAAATGCTTGCTGGATATCCAAAAATATCGCAGCGCTGTACTGTTTGTTTTCAAATGCATCCACTATCTTTTTAACAATACGATGGCATTGTTCAACTGTGCCATGGCCTCTTCTGAACCCAAACTGATGTTCGGGTATGATGTTGGTGTCCTCTAAAACCACTGATATTCTTCTCAAAAGTATTTTTTCAAATACCTTAGCGAAATATATATAATATGAAAAAAATTTTACTTACTCCAGAGTGAAGTATCTTTTCTTTTTGTTAATTGCGAAAAGAAAAGAAATAAATAAAATAAAGAAAGAAATAACAAGAATATTTTTTATATTTATTTTTTTTTTAAATCGCCCTACAAGTGCCATCTCAAGCGGTATTTCAAAAAAAAAAGTGATGGATATGTGTTTGAAAAAATATAAATATTGAATAAAAATGCATAAGAAAAATGTGCATCGGTTGGTATTCGAACCGTGGTCCAGAGGGGACGACGTCCGAAGCAAACTCTCAACCAACACGACCACATTTTTCTTATCGAAAGCGATTCCAAACTCTCCTCTTCAACCTTTTGCAACTAACTTCGATAACTTTTAATCGATTTGACAGACATGTCTTTATCGATATGTCTTGTCTTGCTGAACATATCGGAACTTTTGAGAGCCTTTGGCATAGTCTCCACTGTCCAATATAATGCAAACAAAAAATGTCCACGGTAATTATATTCAGTTTATTCAGAGAAAATAAATACGTTTCCCCAGTATACAAAAATTTGACCAACAAATTAATCTTCTTCTTATGTGAGTTTTGTTGTTGTTCAGCTTGAATTGGATTTAGGTTTTGATTTGTTTCGTCTTCAGAATGGAAATCCTTCGATCATTCCTTTAAAATGTAAATAACGATGTCTTGTTAGTTTTTGGTTTGAACTCTGTTTTTTATTTATATAATTTTATATAGTTTATTATATTTTTATATAATTTTCTAAAGCCATTGGAATTATTAAATTGTATTTTATAAAAGTTTTTGTTTTGCAAGTGATTCTACAAAAATGGTGATCCTTTCTATTTGCACCCTGATTACTTTGGCAATGCTCTACTTGGCCGCAGCCATTGCCGTGATCACTCCGGATATTAATGTAAGCATTATCCATGATTGTCTCAGATCATCATTTTTTTGTTTTAGTTAGTGTTATCTTTTTTCGGATTTTGATTCTTATCAGTTTCTTCTTTTTTGGCGTCGGGATCGGTAATGGCTTCTTCGTCCTGCTCCATTTCATTAATAATGTTTTGCACTTGCTTCATCTTATTCTCCAACTTTTGCAACATTCGCTTGATCTCCATTAACTGTTTTATTATGACGGGGTCATCCATTTTTAACGATTATCTTAGCTTTACGTAAATATAATGAAATTTTTTTCAGTATTAAATAAATTTATTTTACTTGATTATTTAGGCTTGACCTACTTTTAAAGACTGCGTGAAAAAATTATAAAATATAAATACTTTTTTTTTGAGAGCTGATTACGTTGCTTCGACGCCGAATTTTTACTTTTAAATAACTTTTATTTACAGCACTTGACAGGTTGAGTTTAGCCTACTTGCAAAATGATTTTAGAATCAAAACATGGACTGATGAGGAAGAGACAGAAATCATCAAAAACCTGCTATGCGGCTGCCCGGCACTTATTTCAAGACGAACCCAATTTCTGGGTAAACCATTTTTTGAGTATTTGGGTATTCTAGCCTATATGCCCATAGCGGATCTGACTGCTTTCATAGAACCCTTAAAATAGTTTTGCAACATGACAGACTTACGCGATTGGGATGTCAATTTTTGATCCTCCTGCACTATCCCTCCGTTTCTTCAATTCCATTCGTTCCGTTTCTTTTAATTAGGCAACACAATGGACCTCATGGACAGACCAAAAACATTTTTGGCACCCTGAACATAACCTCAAAAATAGAAAAAGCGCCTCAAATATCTCAAAATCCTGGCGTGATGGACAAATTCTGATTTCGGATTCAGATTCTATGCAGCAAAGTACTTCACAAATGACCCTTAGCTTTCCAACAACTGACATGACCTTGGTATTTGTAAACCTGTCTAATTTGTGTATCAAGCATACAAATATTTTTCTAGCTCATCTGATTTCCCGGATTCTATCAAAATTTTTTGGACAACTGGCGTGTCATAGCATATACTATCTTCGACGTCCATATTGCTAAAACCAGTGGAGGATCCAGGGGGTTTCGCGTAGCTTATAAGATTTCAAAGTGGAAGAGTCATGATCGCAAGCATCAATTTGCTCCAAAAAGTTTCTTTTAGCGATTCTTTTGCCAGATCTACTTCCTAGGAACAAAAAAGTTTTTAGCTAATCTTTAGTTTCTGGATAATAGATAACTGCTCAGATGATTTCCCAGATTCTAACAACATTTTCGATTATTGACCTACCAGAGCATGGCCTCTTTCAAAACGGAATTGTTGGAACCAGTGGTGGATTCACGGGGTTTCGGGTTCGGACCCTCCCAAAAGTTGGAAAAATCGTTTGAAAGTCTTTTGCAAGCTTTGATATACATACAGTTTCAAGTGGTGACCAACCCTTCCAATACTAAATCTCAGATCCGCAACATAGCTTTGCTCTGGAGAGAGCAAAGAGCGTAAGTGCGGGCCCCGGGAAAAATGAACCGGCCCTTCTATTACATCCTTAGCTTCAATCATCGTATTACATCGTGAGGTAATAAATAATTCCCTGTCTGACCCCTTGGAGGAGCATGGGGATCTCTATTAAAAGCTGTTCGAATAGAACAGGGACCTACAGTTTATCGTGAGATATGGGTCGGGAACTTTTACTTTATCTAATATATATGGACATCTCTTAAATCGAAACTGACCTCAGTTTGTAATAGCGGCCTTTTTTAAAATTCTATCTGTCTATTTTTGCACAGATGCCGCAGCTGCAATACAAAGCACTTCTTAATTTGAATTCCATTTTTAATCCTATTCCCAGAAAAACTTTCTTGCTAGTTCTCTTATATGCCATAAAGATACTTTTGAAGTAGCTGATAAGTAGCTTAATAGATTTTTGATCTGGGTCTAGAACTTCAAAATGGCTGAACCAAAGATTAAGTAATAACAGAAAAAATCTTTTTTTTTACTTTTATTATAATTTTGGTAAGCAATACATTTAAAATTTTGGGTTTTTTGTGTCTTTTTGTACTACATATATGGCGCATAATTCAGCTGTCACCAAATATAATCCCCCAAACGAATGAGGCGTATTGAAGTAATGGCTTTATGACACGGCATATTTAATGACGTCATGGGTTACTTCAAACAAAAAGAGCTCCTGGGGGAGTACATTGATATAAATGATCCCAGCTGCGCCTAGAAATTGCGAAGATTGTGACTAAATTAGTTAATCTGTTGTAGAACATAAATGCATTCCAAGCAAGCCAACGAAGTCAACCCAAAAATTTGATTAAAAATTTCGAGCGCCATCTTGCTTTTGGAATTATGAAATGCATTTTGCTTGAACTTCTCAACTTACGCAGAATGATGAATCCGAAACTAAAATTTTGTAACAAGAACAAGATGGCAGAATAGAACGTGAAGGGACTTATAGCTTTATTTTTCTTCAGCTTTTTCTTCAGCTTCTTTTTCAACTTCTTCAGTTTCTTCTTCAGCTTCTTCATCTTCGCCATCTTCTTCGTCTTCTTCTCCTCCGATCATCAGTAACTGAAATATTCGTTCGCCTAAAATAAAGAATCTTTTTAATAAAAACTCCAACTTGTATGGCAATAAAAACTTACCATAGTCGGTGAGTCTATATAGCCCGTCCTCAACGGCTATGGCACCGCGAGCGAGCAAGGAATTTATAGCCTTCGTTACCTCAGCTCTTATGACCGGCTTCCAAATTTCATTATTAACGCTTAACATATCTAATATGCCTTCAGCTTCAACCGGACCACCAACTGCATTTAACGAATCGATGACCATCGTTTCGTACTCCGTGAAATCGTTTATGTTTATGATTCCCTCCATTTCAACGTCTATATTTATATTTTTATTTTAATATGACAAAAATTGTTGAAACTTTTAAAAAATTTTATTTTTGTGTGCTGTGTTGACTCTAACGAATTTATTATAATACTGATGTGGTTAACACTCAATGCAAGGCTTGCCTGGTTTGAATTTTTTGAAATATATATGAAGCCTACTGAGGAAGAAGATAAATATGTAAAAAGTTTTCAACACTTTGTTTTGTAAATTTTTCAGTGTTGGAAATGTGGCAAACAGCAACAATATTTTATGCAAAAATACAAAGTAGCATAAAATCTGTGTTGAAAGTTGAGTTGACAGATGAAACTCAATTTTGCACAGATTGTTGTTGCAAAAGTGCTCAAGAGCAAGCGTGAATACCCAAATGATGGCAAATATGCAATAACTAGCTTGATCGTGAGGATCTCGAGGTGTTACAGGGCAGAAATGACGTTCGAAAATTCTACCAAAAAGTCAACCTTCTGACGCAAGGTATCAAGCCCGGAGCATCAAACTGCCGAGACGCAGATGGGAATCTGGTTACAGATATGCAGTGTACGCTGAGACGCTACAAATTCCGGGGACAACAACCCTATACCAGCGACCAACGACGATATGTATGTCCCACCACCTAGCCATGAAGAAGCCCGAGTTGCAATAAAGCGGCTCAAAAACAACAAAGAATTCGTTTTGAGGACGACTTTCGCACACGTATGAACCATGAACTGCACGAGCTCTACGATGACATAGATGTTGTCCGGCGCATCACAATACAACGTCTGCGCTGACTCGGGCATGTTGTACGTATGGATAACGAGCTCCGATCGGAAAGATCAAGGAGAAGGACAAGTAGAGAAAGACCTATCCTCCCTTGGTATTTCTAATTGAGAAGAACCTAGCGCGCGACTGGAAAGCGGAAAGCTGAGCGCCTGGTGAGAGCTCTTGAGGTCGGCCTTAACCCGAGAACGGGTTGTCATGGCCACACAATGACAATGAATGACCATATGGTACAAAGGGTATATTAAGTTTGTGGAAGCCGAATATGTAGGTAACATACAAAAGGAGTCGGCGGAGACCCCCCAAAGTTACCTTAAGTATGAAGAGAGTGACTAGAGAAGTCGATATACCCATGACAATCTGTCCATCCGTATGAATGCTTAGATCTCATAGATCTTCAGATTAGATCCCTTATTATTCCATAGGAGACAAGTTTATTTTATTTTTTGATATCGGGGTTAAATTATATAGCTCCCATAGGGGTGTTTCAGAAGACCTTGAAAAAAACAAAAAGTCTTACATAGATAATTCGTTTGTTTGTCAAGATATCGTTACCAAAATTAGAAAGAAAATTAGTTAAAGTAATTGAAATAATCAACAAAATACTGTTTAAGACTTAGAACAAGATTCCTAACGATCCCTGAAAGTTTTATCGTTAAGTATTTTTTTCCAGATAAAATTCTTTGTTTACTGTACTATTCTTATATAATGACTTTTTTTGGTTAGCTTATGGCTGATACTCCAATAAAAAAATAACTGCAAACACTTAAATTTATTTCTCTATTAACTCAAATTCTTTTATTCATTATTAAAATGCTCATTTAAAAAATATTTTCTGGAAATTGCTTCAATTTTATAAAGTATTACTTTTCTTATATTTCACGGCACTTGGACCAACCCATATCATAATCCGGCCCTGCTTGTCTTTAAGAAAATACAAATCATTCTACTTCTTGTACTCTTCTTTATAATGCAACCTTAAAATTGCACACAAATAATATTTATGTTAATAAAAATATAAATATTAAATAAAAACAAATAAAAAAATGTGACTCTGCCGGGATTCGAACCGTGGTCCGGAGTCGTCGCCCCTGAAGCGAACTCTCAACCAGCTCGGCCACATTTGCCTCATCGGAAGCGATTCAAAACTCTGCTCTTCAACCTTTTGCTACTAATTCCGATAACTTTAAATCGGATTGACAAACATGCCTTTATCGATATCTCTTGTCTTGCTGAACATATTGGAACTTACTTTGGAGGGTCTTTGGCATAAACTTCTCTATGTAATAGGCCAGAAGTCCTGAAATATAAAAAGTGTGCATATGTCCCAATATGGAAAGATTTAAAAAAAAAGTTTATTGTACTCATTAAAAAAAAAAACAAAATTATTATTTTATTTTTACAATTCCGGCCGTTAAACCTATAACATGGACTAAATTTGTTGTGTAAAGTTTTGTGTTTTTGTGTAATTTTAAGCATGCACATCAGTAAATTAATACTACGTTCTATATGTGTTATCCTTGCTACTCACGTTACTGCAGCCCTTGCTCGTCATGCTGCCATACACAAAACTGCTGCCTTTTCTGTTGTAGGCCCGACTACAAATGCTGATTTGTTATTTATTGGAAAATGTTTTCTTAAAGTGTATTTTTGTTATTGTTCAACTTGCGATTGGATTTTCTTTTTGTTTTGTTTCCGCTGCAGAATGGAAATCCTCCGTTCATTTCTTTAACACGTATTTAACGGAGTCTTCTTAATTTGTTTTCTTTTTTTTTGTTAGTGTGGATTTTAGTTTTCCTTTCTTTCCTTCCATTCTTGCTTTAAAATGTATTTAGGAGCATCGTCTTAATGCATTTCATTTTCAGTTCGTGTCTTTGTGTAATTCTCAATTCTTCATTTTGCATTTTACTTGGTGTTATATTTTTTTGGTTTTTGTTTCTTATTAGTTTCTTCTTCTTTGGCATCGGAATCGGAAGCGTTTTCGTCGACCATTTCGTCATCGTATTCCTCCGGTTGATTAATAATATTTAGCGCCTCCTTCACCTTATTCTCCAACTTTTCGATCATGCGCTTTTTTTTCATTATCACAGAATCCTCCATTTTTACAAATTCCCGTTTTAGCTTCAAGCTTCAAGTAAATATAAAAGTTTTTTTTAAAGTATTAAACAAATTTATTAATTTAGATTATTTAGGCTTTACCTACTCTTAGAGACTTTGCGTGAAAAAAATTATATATTAATACTTTTTATTTTTTGAAGAGCTGATATGTTGCTTTGACGCCGAAATTTTTCTTCTGAATAATTTTTATTTACAATACTTGATAAGTTGAGTTTAGCCTACTTGGAAACGAAAAAATGTTTGGAAGTTTCAACAAGAAGAAAATGGATTGCTTTGATTGTTCTTTAGTTTCGGATGCATTGCGTTGGATACTACGAAATAGCTGACAGAGTTTCCCGAAAGATTTGAAGCTAAACTCTTTAATGGAACTGGCTAAGAACTGTGTTTCCATATCGGCGAATTCTCGCAAAAACGAAAACGAGCAAAATTTACACGTTTTGGTTTTACATTTTGCGAATGAATGTTCAAGGATCTAAAACTCGGAGTGGTACTTGCGGAATTTTATGAATATTACGCTTTCGAAGCTGGACTTGTAGGCTTAATGTGTGCCTAAAATGTTTGGGAGTTTGATAATATAGTCTACGAGGTATAGCATATATATATTATATTCGGTATGTCCCGCTGAAAAAAATACTTTTCCCAGTATAGAAAGATTTGAACCAAATGATTGCTCTATTTGGTTTCCCTTTTGTCTTTACCAAAAATTTAAAAATCATGTTTTTTTTTTTGTGTATTTTTTATGTAGGTTAGTGTTCTTCTTCTGGTGTATTTCATTCTCTTCATTTTATAGTGGGTTCATCTTTTTCTGTTTTAGTTAGGGATTTCGTTTTCTTGTTATTGTGGTTCCGCATCTGGTTTCTATTTATTTATTTTGTCCAATCTTATTTGAAGCTCCTTCAACCGGTTCTCAAACAGTGTAGAATCATTAACTGGTTCTCTGGATCGTTCAAGTCCATTTTTTCTTTTATAGTAGGTTAGTAGCTCCACCTTTGCGACTGGAAGGACACTTTTTTCTTTGAATCGGGTTCTACTTCTTGAATTTTAGTTTATATGGTCACTAAATCAAGAATGCATTCATTTGTAGATTTGGAACATATCAAGATTGTTTGTTTTGAAATATAAAAATATACAGATATCAGAATTCCCATTTAAGGTGCATAATTTTTTAATAATGCATTATTTTCCAATTTCTTTTAATAAAAATCGCGTTTTTAGCATTAAAATCATAATCTAGAGTAGTCCTCAAAGTCATGAGTTAAGGACATCTTGATAGTCACCACAGGACAGTAGGGAGTTATTTAAGTCTAGACGTGTCTAGATGTCTATTTTTTTTGTTAATTGCGAAAAGGCGACTAAAACTAAGAATATGGTACAAATTTATTTTTGTATTTTCTTAAAAATCGCCTTACAAGTGCCATCTCAAGCGGTATTTCAAAAAAAAAGTGACGGATATATGTTTGAAAAAATATAAATATTGAATAAAAATGCATAAGAAAAATGTGCATCGGTTGGTATTCGAACCGTGGTCCAGAGAGGACGACGTCCGAAGCAAACTCTCAACCAACACGACCACATTTTTCTTATCGAAAGCGATTCCAAACTCTCCTCTTCAACCTTTTGCAACTAACTTCGATAACTTTTTAATCGATTTGACAGACATGTCTTTATCGATATGTTTTGTCTTGCTGAACATATCGGAACTTTTGGAGCCTTGGCATGGTCTCACTGTCCAATATAATGCAAAAAAAATTTGCACTGAATATAATACAGTTAATTCTGAAAAAAAAACCTTTCCGCAGTTTACAAAAATTTGACCAAAAAATTATCTTCTTTTTGTGTGTTTTTGTTGTTGTTCAGCTTGGATTGGATTTAGGTTTTGATTTGTTTCGTCTTCAGAATGGAAATCCTTCGATCATTCCTTTAAAATGTAAATAACGATGTCTTGTTAGTGTTTGGTTTGAACTCTGTTTTTTATTTATATAATTTTATATAGTTTATTATATTTTTATATAATTTTCTAAAGCCATTGCAATTATTAAATTGTATTTTATAAAAGTTTTTGTTTGCAAGTGATTCTACAAAAATGGTGATCCTTTCTATTTGCACCCTGATTACTTTGGCAATGCTCTACTTGGCCGCAGCCATTGCCGTGATCACTCCGGATATTAATGTAAGCATTATCCATGATTGTCTCAGATCATCATTTTTTTTTTAGTTAGTGTTATCTTTTTCCGGATTTTGTTCTTATCAGTTTCTTCTTTTTTGGCATCGGAATCGGTAGCGTCTTTTTCATCGTCCTGGTCCATTTCATGAATAATTTTTTGCACTTCTTTTACCTCATTCTCCAACTTTTTCAACATTCTAATCGAATCCTTCATCAACTCTTTCAATATGACGAGGTCATCCATTTTTAACGTTTACCTTACCTTAAATACAATAAATTGTTTTTCAGTATTCAATAAATTTATTTTACTTGACCTACTTTTAAAGACTGCGTGAAAAAATTATAAAATATAAAACCTTTTTTTTGGAGAGCTGATTACGTTGCTTCGACGCCGAATTTTTACTTTTAAATAATTTATATTTACAGCACTTGACAGGTTGAGTTTAGCCTACTTTCAAAATGATTTTAGAATCAAAAAATGGACTGCTTTGATTGTTTCTTAGTTTCGGAAGCATTATACTACGGAATATCTGACAAAGTGCACCAGAAAAGTTAGATTGTGGATTGTGGAATACTTAAGAGGTAGACCAATATTTATATATTTGCAAAACTATTGCAAGATATCCAAAGGTATTAGATTAAAACACAATAAATTGGAAGTGATAAGTAGGAATTCAGAAGAACAGGATCAGCATGGCGGAAAGAGTTATAACGAAGCACTGCATGGGTCTAAAGGCTGTGAGGTGGCACGTTCCCCATCACGAAGATGTGGATGACGTAGTTAGGTAGGTAGTTAGGTTGAGGTGGCAGTTGGGACTTAGCGCCCCAACTCACCCAAAAAACGGATGGCCCTTTGCGATACCGATAATGGGAGTAAATGATAAGGATGTAGAATTTACAGGAAAAATTAGGAAAATAGGAAAAAAAAAGTGGAAGCTGCAGGACAATGCTTAACGTGGGATTGGAACCCACAACCTTTGGGAAGATAGTCTAGTGCACTGTCGCTAGGCTATAGGGACCGGGTGACGAAGATATGGAGACAGAAAGTATCTAACAACTGATATGTAACTGCCCGGCACTTCTTACGAAACGCATCCATTTTCTAGGTAATCCATGCCTCGAAGATCTTTCCAATCTCCCGAGTGTGTCCATAAAGCACCTGTTTGGAATGTTTGGAAGATTCAACTAGAAGAAAAAATGGACTACTTTGATTGTTTCATAGTTTCGGATGCATTGTGTTGGATACTACGAAATAGCTGACAGAGTGCTCCCGAAAGATTTGAAGCTAAACTTTTTTGTGGGACTGGTTAAGAGCAGTGTTTACATATCAGCGAAATCTCACAAAAACGAAAACGAGCAAAATTTACACGTTTTGGATTAAATTTCGCTAAAGAATGTTCAAGGATCTAAAACTCCGAGTGGAACTTGCGGGATTTTATGAATTTTATGCTTTGGAAGCTGGACTTGGCTTAAGATGTGTCTAGAATGTCTGGGAGTTTGATGTCATAGTCTAAGAACTACAGAATATATTATATTTGGTATGTTCCGCTGAAAGAAATACGTTTTCCAGTATAGAAAGATTTGAACCAAATGATTGCTCTATTTGGGTTTCCTTTGTGATTACCGAAAATTCAAAAAACATGTTTTTTTGGTTGTGTATTTTTGATTAGTTTTTATTTTGTGTATTTCATTCTATTTTTATTTTAGTGTATTTTTAGAGTATTTCGTTCTTTTTTTTTATGGCTTATAATGGAAATCATTGCTGCATTAGAAAAGTTTTGAGTCGCGTCTTTGAAGTGTATTCCTTTAGTTAGTTCATGTTGTTTTTTGTATAATATTGGTCTTTTTCTGTTTTAGTTTCAGGGTTAGGTGCTTTGGTTTTCTTCTTGTTTACTTAAAGGTTTTGTTCATTTTTGTCTGTTTTAGTTTCGGGTTTTGTGTTTCCGTTTTCTTGTTTTTGTTCTTCATTTCTTTCCCTTTGAAAACCGGCTAACTGGAGGCGTTTGTCCAACTCCTTAAATCTATCCTCCAATTTTTTGCGCCTTTCTTCTAATTCTTTCTTCCGGTTATACAAGTCATCCAGATTGTTTTTCTTAGTTGACTTTACTTTAGGAAATTTTACTGCAAAGAGTTTTAATATTAATTTAATTTTTTTATATGATTATTTAAGTTTGGCCTACTAAAAAAATTTTAAATTTATTGTGAAAAAGATTTAAAAAAAAATTAATATTTTATTTTCAGGAGCTACTAACCTGTACGACTTAAAAACTTTTTTGGTCTGAATAAATTTTTATTTTTTGTATTAGGTTAGTTTCGTTTGGCCTACTTGAATAAAAAATTTAACGAAAAAATGTTTGGAGGTTTGAACTACAATAGAGCAGAAAAGTATTTTGACATAAGTACAAAAAAAAATTGATTTGGCAATTTCTTATGATTTATTGATTTTATAACTTTACAATTTTTTTTTTTGAGAATAATGAAATATATGCTCCTCGATAAGCAAAAGTTTAATAGTTTTAATATCATAGGCTAGGAAATTAAAACGATTTCTCATAAATGGTATTGGACAAAAGTATTTTGACAATACTAAATAGTATCAAAAATAAAAGAAAAAAGCAGTAATTTGAGATTTAATAAAATTAATAATTAAAAGTAAACCCTCTTTTGACGTCAGAGACCTTTTGCAAAAGTTCAGGAATTGATTTTAGCAAATTTTTCTGTGCTTCCCTTAAATTAGCCTTTGAACCCCTTTTTTCTTCAACAATTGTCTTTTCTCGCGTTCTTAATCAATTTTTTTTATTTAATAGGCGGATGTCAGATAAACTTTTCTACTTTGATAAGATCCAAGCTTAAAGGTAGCTAATTATATGTATTGAGATCTGTCAAAAAATTGGATCATATGGGCATTATGGCATGAAGCATTATTCTGTACCATTAAAAACTTCCACTCTGCGACCTAAAGTGGAAGCCCCGGTCATTGCGGTAAGTGTGTAAATATTTGACTTTATTCATTGTGCTATCAGTTGGTACTAAATCATCCCAGTCAAAGTAGCTTAAGAATTCTGAAAACAAAATGAACCTCCAACATGAGCTACACTTATCCTTATAGGCATTGGTTTTTCCCAACCATTCTTTAATTACCTTCAATAAACCCAAATTTTTTCGCTCTAAGATGTTCAAAAGAGCTTTATTTATCCACAATTTGTCTTCCCAAAACCATCGTGCATTCCTTTTATACTATTTAGCAAATGTTAACATTTTAAACTTATTTTTGATAAAATTTAAGGATTCTACGAGCTACAAAGTTTGTAAAACTGGGAACACTGAGATATCTTCTAACTTCTACTAAGTAAAGTTTTTTGCTGTTTTTTTAATATAATTGAAAAAACTTTTGGCGTAATTAAGGCACTTTTCTAACAGTTTCTTAGTTTAATGCCGTCCTCTATAGAGTCCTTAAGCGTGTTCTACCCGAACTGGCTGTATTATTTATAAAATAAATTTTCTTTTGCCTCATAATTGTTAGGAAATGGTTTATTTAGGTATTTTGCAACATCTTATTTGGCATTCCGCCGAAAAGCCGGCATTGTATTTTGTAACTATTTCATTTCGAACAAGTTAATCGAATTCAGGCAAAGGGCAAGAAAATTGGTTATTATCTTTAAAAATAAATAAAAACTCATTTTCAAATTGTAACACCCTGTTTTTATTAAATCAAAGAAATTGCACTTGATCGTAATGCCAAAATACTTTTGTCCATCTAAAAAATCATAATTTCACATTAAAAATAAAATATAAAAAAAAAAAATCATTATTAGTGAAATATTTTGCTCACTCAAAGCTAATAATCGATTTTCTATCTCAAAAGTGAAATAAATTTCGTAACTTCTCTCAGTTTTTATACCCTGTACCGTATGGTCCAAAGGGTAAAATAAGTTTGTGCAAGCCGAAAATGTATGTAATATATAGAAGGAGACGTCGGAGACACCCCAAAGTTACCTAAAATATGATAAGAGTGAATAGAGAAGTCGATATACCCATGTCCGTCTGTCCGTTTGAACGCCTCAGATCTCAGAGATGGTAAGTGCTAGAGTAACCAAACTTTCACTTTAGATCCCATATTATTCCATAGGAGACAAGTTTATTTTATTTTTTTGATATCGGGGATAAATTATATAGCTCCCAAATGGGTTTTTGAGACGACCTCGAAAAAAACAATTTTAGATAGATAATTCGTTTGTTCATAAAGATATCGTAATATTCAAAAGTTTTTTATGGTTCCCAAGCACTGTACCAAATTTCATCAAAATCGGTTGACTATATCATATAGCTCCCATAGAACCGATCGGCCAAAATAACTTTTTTAAATCAAAATTCGCTATATTTTCGTTTTTTAATAAAGATATCGTAACTAGATTTGGCGTTTGGAAATTTTTTAGAGCACTTAAGCAATGTGCCAAATTTGAACAAAATCGGTTGACTATATCATATACAATAGCTCCCGTAGGGCCGATTTTCCAAAAAATCGATTTTTTAACAAAATTTGTTGTGTTTCAGCAGCTTTATACCATACTGGAGAGGCATATGACAAAATTGGTCTTTGAACGCATTTAAAAATTAAGTTTTTATTCTTGACATTTAGGAATGATCGTCGATGTAAGAGTGTCCACAGGGCTCTAAGCGATTTCATTGCCTTTACACAAGTTTCGTCTATATGTTTTTGGAAACTGAGTTTTTTATCGAGAATGACACCCAAGTATTTGACGTGGTTCTGGATAACAATATTATTTTTTTCAAATTGTAGTTGTCTTAATGGAAGCCGCTTGTAGGACTTGTTGTATGGGAAAATTATGGATTGAGTTTTCTCGTGATTTATTTTTATTTTCCACTTAGAGAAATAATTGTGGCTTTCAGACTTTTTTCCATTTTTTTCAGAAGAGCGCTGGTGAGTTTACTGGATGCGATTAGGGCTGTGTCATCAGCATTGAAGGCAGCATAGATTTCTTTTGGAGGCTTAAAGTCTGATGTATAAATTATATATAAAAGCGGAGAGAGTATGGAATCTTGAGGTAATCCAGCAGGAATGTATTTAATTGAAGAGAGTGTGTTATTGACAGAGACAGCAAAAGAACGTTTATCGAGGAAGTCTGCTACTATTCCACAGAGATACTTGGGCAAATCTTTTTGAAACAATTTGTAGAGCAGTCCGTTGTGCCAAACAGTATCGAATGCTTTTTCAATATCTAGTAGAATTTTACCGGATGATTTTTTGTGACGTTTGTTAGTTAAAATTTTATTTTTTATTCTGCTTATTTGGTGAACGGTACTATGTTCTTTTTTGAACCCAAATTGTTCTTTAGATATTGTACCATGTGTAGAAAAAAAATTGTTTATTCGATATTGACTGAGTTTTTCGAAGATCTTTCCTAGATTACTCAAAAGACTTATCGCTCTGTAGCTCTTTGGGTCATTCTTAGGTTTGTTGGGTTTATGAACCGCGATGACGATAGCTTTCTTGAATGCTCGTGGGAAGTAATTCAATCGGAAGCAGCTGTTAAATATTATTAAAAGCAATTTTATTGCCTTTTCGTGTAACTTTTTGAGTAAAATGTTGGGGACTTTGTCCAATCCGGGAGATTTACTCAGCATTTATTTGGCAAACAAAAAGGATTTCAATCGAATCGCTAAATTTTGACTCTGAACAGATTTCAGCTACCAGGCGAACAAAAATCATAGCAAAGCAGCTACAAAATAAAAATGTTTCTAAAACTGTCACTAAAAGTATGCAGCAAAAAAAAGGGTTTATGCCAAATTTATGTAGCATACTTTTTTGGCCTTCGTGCAGCTTACAATTCACAACTTGTTCAAACAGTAGTAGTGTTAAGAGGCATTATTAAGAGAAAATGGGCATCAAGATTTGCGGCAAGGAAGTTTTGTGTGTCAAATACATGATGAGCTTGGATTGGAGTTTAGATCTATATTTGAAAATGTAGATTATAGATTAAAGATTCCAATATTATCACTGTTTCGCAAACACACTGCGCGAAAGCCTTTGCCAACGCATATTCCAGAACAAATTTGTGAGGAATGTTTGCTTGGCTGATTTTAAAGCTGCTCATCGCATTTGTCTAAAAAGCAAACACCCCCAAAAAGTACCCGGAATCAGTTGATGACCTGTGACAAGCATGGCATATTGTTTCCTATATACAATATATCATATAGCTCCCATAGGAACGATCAGTAAAAAAAAATATTTGCTTAAAAATTCTTCTGTTTTTGGTTTTTTGTGAAGGAACCGGATTTTGTTGCAAGCTAGTGGTACAGGGTATCCCAAAGTCGTGCGTGTTCCACTTTACGTACGCCATTTTTATATATAAGCGGAAATACTTTTCGGACAGTTTTGTCAAAAAACTTTTGGCCATCATTGTAGATTCAAGAAATTGACTTTTTAGATTGTTTCTTAATTTCGGAAGCATTGTGTGGAATACTCGGAAATAGCTGCTCAGAAGAATTTGAAGCTACACTCTTTTGTGGGACTGGCTAAGAACAGTGTTTACATATCAGCGAATTCTCGCAAAAATGAAATCGAAGAAAACTTAAACATTTTAGTTTTCAATTTCGCGAAGGAATGTTCAAAGTTCTAAAGCTCGGAGTGGAACTTGCGGAATTGTATGAAGATGCTGGACTTATCTATCTTAAATCTTTTGAATTTTGATCTACTCTGTAAAGGCTTCCCAGAATCACTGCTAATTGTTATTGCACAGATAAGCCACTTGTTCCATTTGCTGCTGCTTCTTACAAAGCTTCGACCCTTTGGCTACAGAATATAGATGAGTTACTCTAGTTACCGGTTAGGACAAGGTGTTGACCACTCAAAACTAATCTTTTATGAAATTCTTTCTAAAAGCAGCGCACATAATAAACGGCTAAGACTCTATGCATAAAATTGGCCTACTGAGCTAGCTGAGCTACAATTTGAAGAGGGTAAAGCTTTAAGGGTAGAGGGCGGCGCTGGGATGTGTCTTGTCTCCCTCAAAGGATGTCAACTGTGCTGGCATCAAGTCGGCACATATACATGCCAAATGAGCTTGGTCAGCATCAGCATTTAAAGAAAACTGACAACTCGGTGTATGTGTATATGTATACTATATATGTATATATATTTGCCGCATTATGTGTGTGCGTGTGTGTGTGTGTGTGAGTTTTTCTTGTTTTTCCTAGTTTTCTAGATATTGCTGTTGTTGGTGCTTAAATATTCAAATTTATACAAAGCATCTTCAGGTTCTACACAGTTGTTGCCGTTTGCCAACTACAAACTATGTGTCAACATCGCTTCAGCACTTGGAGCCCCATACCAGGCCAGACCAGGCCAGGCCTGGCCCATAACCCCAAGGACCAGGTGGGCCAGGTTGCAAAAAAAAACACACACACACACAAGTGTAGTCTAGGGTACGACTGAAAGAACTGAAGAAAACTGAACTACGACTGCTGCATTATTTATCATCAAACGCTTGACGCTGAGCACTCAGAAAACTGCCTACCCCGTTGCCAAACTTGGCAAAGCCTGCCAACTTGGTTGGATCAGAGGGCGGCCAAAGTCAGCTGCTGACGTCACTTGTCTAATGCTGCATTTGAATTAAAGAGAGCAGAGCGCATCATCACTATGCGCACTCGTCTCGTTTTGTTTAAGTGCTGCTGGTTTGGCAACCAACTCTCCTTCAGACCCCGCTCCAAAAACCAACATGCCCAACAGCCCTTGGCCTAGCACCTTCTGCTTCCATTTTCTTTTTTTTTCTCTTCTAGCTTGTACGTGAATATGTTAAAAATGTTGCCGCTGTTGTCATTGCATGTAATTCAGAGTATGCATTCACTTGACATTCCAAAGCTGTCATTTCGCAAATATTTATGAGCCATGCCCCCCTGCCCCCGCAAATCCTTGGCAGCCTTTTCAGAGCTAGCTAGCTGTATCCTTATGCCGCCGTTAATGAGCGCAAGCTGCTAAAAGTTTATCAAAAGCTCTCTTTAGTAGCAAGTTTTTCAGTTAAGCGAGTTACTAGCTTAGGAACACCCAGCAGCCCCAAGCCTCCGCCCCCCCCCCACCGCTTTAATATGCTGAAAAGGCTGGCCTGGTCAGTGCATGTAATCAGCTTACGTAAATGTGCGTAGCTGTGGTCAAGGATTTGCGCAAAAAGGATTTCCATGCCATAGGCCATAGCCAGCCAGCCAACCAGCCAACCAACAACCATGCGAGTGCAAAAAGCCAGTCAGTCAGCTGCAGCACTTAGTGGACAAGTGTAGTTAGTGCTGCTAGGGTGTTCGGAGAGGGGGGGTTGCCAAGGATTTATGTAACTGTAAGTAAGTGGCACGGCTATAACTTGGCTGACACGAACCGCTTGACATAAGCCGCAAATATGAACTCTTTCGATATACCCTTTAAAACAAGGAGACGTTGGAGTTGTGCAAGGGTTGTAATAGATAGAGGGGTCAAGTGTCCATATGGACAGGTTGCTATACTGTAGAGCAGAGAAACGCAACTGTGGGCTTAGAAGGTACTGGCGCCTTCTTTTGTGTGGCTCTCTTGCTTCTTTTTAGCTACACAGTCTGGAATGTACCATAGCTTCATCAACAAACTCCCTCCAGCTCACTCTTTCTCTCTCTCGCTTCATCTTTCCCATTGCAAGTGTTCATCGTCTTCAATACTGCTCCAAGTCTGCTTCGACTTCATCAATGCTTCCCCTTCTCCCATTTGAACAGATATCAAGCCTAGAGATCAATAGCAGAGTAACTCTACTTTAGGCTCAGTGCGCAGTAGAGCCTTCTTTTATCAGGCCCTATAATATACTCTCCTTTCTACTTCTTTATAGCTACACCGTATAGGATGTACCATAGCTCTCTCTCGCTTCATCATTCCCATTGCAAGTGTTCATCATTTTCAAGTTTGCTCCGAGTCTGCTTCGATGTCATCACCTTCACCTTCTCCCATTTAAACAGGAAGATAGCATAGAGATCAAGAGCAGAGTAACACATCTTTGGGCTCAGTAGGAAGTGGCCCTATAACACACTCTCTCTTCTTCTATTTCTTAGCTACACAGTCCAGTATGGACCATAGCTTCATCACCAATCTTCCTACAGTTCACATTCTCGTTTCATCTTTTCATTTGCGAATATTCATCGTCTCCAAGTTTGCTTCAAGTCTGCTTCGATGTCATTAAGCCATCTCCTTATCGATCGTCCTTTTTCTTCCTCTTATTGGACACTCTCCCTTGCAGTCCTCTGAAATAATACGATGGCTTGGACGGTAGCACAAATGGATGCCGCAGCTGCTCTTTGGGTATTCGAGAACATGATTCTTTCCAAAATCGTCGTTCTTGTCAACGTTGACGATAATTATCGTACTCGATGGAACGCTGAGCTAAATGGCAATTTGGACGTAGTGAAGAGGATCATAAAGTGTGTATCATCATCAAGATTACCTTTATCTCCCACTGCCAGGGCCAAAATTTAGGATTTCAGCTGTATTTGAGCTAGTGTTAAGGTAACATGAATTTTGTACCTCCAAATGCGATGTGCAGGCTGCTGGAGCAGGGGGATTTCTTGCGGTAAGATTACCTTTTTTAACATTTAGATCCATGCATAAATTATTCGAGATGGTAGATTTCTCGCGATAGCGGGAGCTAAGCAGAAACTTCATAGAAGTCTGTGGATGCTACCGTTGGCTGCTTTGGAGCTCCGCCGCCACTGCCTCTTCTTAATTGAATACAAAGTAACGGTAAACTTTCTGGAAATCAGTGTCTCTTTTAACATCATGAGCCTACCGACTCATGTAGGGGTTGACTATGCATTAAACATAGATATTTTGCATGAATGTTTATTGATTGGCGCCAATTCACTCGCCATGTCATTAGAAGGATCAAAGACACTCAGAATTCATGAGAAAAATCTGTGCAGCCCGAAAACCTCTTTAAGGCTCTCCTCTCCAAGCCGCAGACCGTATTGGATATTCGCAGCTAGCCTTTATATATATCCGCAACCTGCGACCTAACCGGTTGTCTGCAGCTCGGTTGCGATGTGGTCAGCGGAGAAGAGGAACACCATGGCTGCTTTGGCAGGAGCAAGTAGCTAAAGCTATGTCAGCCCATGGTGCTACCAACTAAGAGAGCGAAATATCTCACTAAGCCGAGCACTTTTGAGATTGAGTAGGCCAGTGCTTCTTCTTCCTGCTATCTTCTTCTCCCAGGACCTCATACAGCTTTGTTTTAGTTTGTTTGTATTGATTTCATTTATGAACAGAATATTTTGACATGAACTTAGCACCAACAAATTCGTAGTTGGATTGTGATTATTGCTAGTATAGGATAGATAGAAGAATTGATCGATGACCGGTTACCCCTGAGAGACATAATTCCATTTCGGCTTGAATTCATGTCTGAATAGTCCGCATAAGTTGCCAATCAGTGAGTGATGAGCTGGGATTCGGCTCTCAAAAAGTAACTAGGATTTTCTTTGTTGAGTTGCTCACTGTGCTCCCCTTCGAATTTTCCAGCATGAGCGTCTCTACCGCTGGCATCGCTCTCAGGTTCCTAATACATACTTAGCCCCTTTACCACGACAAGGTGGCAAAACAACAAAGGGGAAATAGGAAAGTTAAAAAGCAGAAGAAACCTCACCCCAAGGAGTGAATTTTTTGTGTTTTTTTATTCTCACTTAATTATTATTAGTTATGGGTGTACAAATTTACTGAACCCCTTCAGGGTTCAGAGCTTTCCCAAAAGTTTATTTGCCTGCATATATTCCTGTATTTTGGACTTAGGGTAACAGCGGTCTCCGGTGAGAGATCGTACATGCCCAGTACTTGGTTTCTTTAGCTGATGACTGCCACGCATTCACATAGTAAATGTACTGAAGTTTTTTCCCTTATGCTACAGAAGCGACTGCGGAGCCTACAATGTCCCTTCAGGATCCTCACGATATTTTTTCTGTGAGTTATCATGACTTTGAACCTCTTAAGGTTACAGTTAGAGAGGAAAGTTTTTGACTGCTTAAGTCCTGGTATCGATGCTCAGTGAAGAAGCCATTTGTTTCCATTCTTCATTTTTAGTAGGTTCCGCACCACCGGGATAACAATCCCAGAGTACGGCTCAGTTCTGATTAGCGGTGTTGCTGCACCCATCCTTTTCCCATTTAAAGAGCAACCTAACTTCCTTGTCGTTGAACAATTCATTTTTTAAAGTACTAAGATAACTTAAATTTAAGGAGCATCCCAAACCCCAGCCCTAAGGATTAAAATTTAATTTTTTTGAAGGTAACCAAACTTCGTTGTGGTTGTGAAATTCATTTGGTAGAGTACTGAAAATTTTAAAGTTAAGAAGCGTCCCAAACATCAAACCTAAGGAGTGAAATAAATACAATACAATTTTTTTTTGTCTGCCCATTTAAAGAGCAACCAAACGTCGTTGTCCTGGTACAATTCATTTGTTAGAGTACTAAGAATTTTAAAGTTAACCAAAGACGTTTGCTTAAGCTTTTGTGAAAGCAGCTAACTGCATGCCATAGCATTCAGCTTTTTGTCTAATTAGATGCACTTTGACTTGGGTCATAAGCATTTTTGTGTGTAAATTCCATATTGGCTTAGCCATTTGGGCCATGTAAGTAGCATATATGTATACACATATACATACATATGTATATATGTATATATGTATGCTGGTAGTATATAATAAGAATGCGAGTAACGCCTTTGAAGCACAACAGAAACATCAAAAAGATTCAAAGTCAACAATAATCTCTGTGTGGGTGTGTGTGTGCGCGTGTGAGTGTGAGTGTGTATCTGTGTGTGAGCACAAGTGTAAATGTGTTTGTGGTGCTGGCCACATTATTAACTACATAGTTAAGATGCAGAATAAACTTGAACCAAAAGGTATAGCAGGCATAAGTGTGTGTGTGTGTGAGCGTGTATAACAAAGGCTTTAAGGAGCAGTCAAGCGTTTGCTGGGCGTGACAATGGCGGCAAAGCATTGTCTGTAAGTTCTTGGGACTGGAACTTAGCCCAGTCAAAAGCGTTGCTCTGGGTCCAGCCGACTGCAGCAGCAGCGGCAAACTTTTGCATATTTGTTAAATACTTTAATTAATAATTTAGAGAGATAAGAGCGAGGCACACCCACACACATGCACACACATATATGCCTTAAGGACTGCTAAGGATGTGCTGCTGGGGAAGGCGGCAGCTGTGGTGAGGGTAACACACACTCAAACAAGCACAGAAGTTGTGCAAACAACTAACAAAAGATCAAGGATTGTGCGTGGCCTCTTCGTCATATATGCTCATATGTGTGTGTATGACTATGTGTATCTGTGTGTGTGACTATGTGTATCTGTGTGTGGTCGCAGGCCTGGCGGGCGGCAGCTGCTTCAGTCGAGTCGACTCGACTTGACTGAACTCGGCTCGTAGCTGTAATAAAAAGAAAACAAAAAGATTAGACTAAATGACAGTGCTGGGTGGTGGGCGGAGGGGGTGTAGTGGGTGTAGGCCGGGTCAGAGGCGTTGTTTGCGTTAGGAGCAGGGGGTTATGCCAGGGAGCAGACGCTTAGGACGAAGGTGGCTGGTTGCATGTGAAAAAAGAGAACTTGATGAGTTTAATTATTTGAATGCTTCACACACACACACACGCACACAAACAAGCCGTGGGGCAAAGGGATAGCGCAAACAAGAGCAGCGAGAGATAGAGACTGGGAGAAGAGCAAGGAGCGAGGAGAGAGAGAAAGAGAAAGAGCGCATGGAACGCTAAACGCGCTGGCTAAACAAAAGGCAGCTGCTTTTGTCACATTCATAGCCATGAAGCCCGCACACAAACACACAAATGTGTGTGCTCCATGCCCACATATGCGTACATGTGTGTGTATGACCAGGAGCAGGACCTGAGCCTGCTTTTATGCCTCCACCACACACACGCACACAAGCAAGCAAAAGCCAAAAGCATGCTGATGTGTGTGCCCACATGCCTGAGTACGTGCCACAGCATCCCGATCTCTTTGTGTGCGTGTATGCGTGTGTGTGTGTGTATGTGTGTGTGTTTGTGGCAACATCAATTCCGAATCCTTTTTTGTTATCAGGCAGCATTATCTTTGTGCCAGACTATGCCCGGAATGATGCGGAATATTTTGAAGTTGCGCTTAAAATTTTCAACTAACTTACAAGGACAATAAAGTTGCATTACTGTCAGACAGTCGTCAGGCCTGGCAGGATTCAAAATAAACTCCACAAGTTTTAAAGGCCAAGATATGCTGCAGCTACTGAAAGAGCACACAAAATATCAAACGAAATCCGGACTGCATAATTAATTAAAAGTGACCACAAAGGTTACGACTGTCTGCAGACTCGGGAGCAAGGTGGGCTTAAGAAATAAAAACAAGCCTGATGCACTGAAAAAGGTCCAGTTGAGAAGGAGCTGTCGGCTCTAGAGGGAAAATTGTTATAGAGTTACAGCCAAAGAGTACAGCTGATAAGGCTTAGTTGTCAGGTTTAGGGTATGTCAAAGTCGTGCGCTGGTGAGTTAAGATCTATGATCTTACATACGTGTGTCCCCAAAATAATTTGAAAACTGTTTCAGTAAAACTCAATATTGGCTCACGACCCTCTCTTCTTCATCTTCTTCAATCCCCATTTGCTGTTAGGTCGGGGCAGCCTCGGGATATCCATCTTCTTCAATTAGGTCGGTCCAGGCGCTCTCTTCTCATCTTTGCCAGCGCTCTGCCCCTCATCCTTCCCACATCCTGAATGCGATTTTTCCAAGTTTTTCGGGGTCTTCCTCTCGGTGCATTGCCTTTCGTTTTCATTTGCGGTACCTGTTTGGCTTTACTTGACTCGTCAATCCGATGTAGATATCCGAACCATTTTAGCTGTCTCTCCTCGATTTCTTCTATAATCGACTTCTTCTGCCCTACTTCTGAACGTATTCTATCTTTTCTGACAATACCTCACCGGGTTTTTCCTGCGACCCTTCGTACGTACTTCATTTCTGTTGCCTGAAATTTACTCACGACTCCCTCTCTTCTATCTGAATTCGAGAACTTTTGAGTAAGGTTTTATAATATATGAAAAATAGTTTTTATATATAGAGAAAAAGATGATATTCTTTTGGAGAACAACAAAAAATTTATTACATTTAAGGCACTGCCCGACAGTGTAAAACCCTGTACTGTTTGTTTTTTCCAAAAAAAAAGTTCTTCGAAGATATATATATAATATAAAAAAATTTTACTTACTCCAGAGTGAAGTATCTATGTCTTTCTTGTACGCATTACTCGAGGTTTACTCCAGTGCGTAACACATCAGGAAAACGTGATGGAACCAGAAGGAAAGCGTGGAGATCGTAAAGTTAAATATTTACTCTTTCTTCATATAATAATAATGAAAGAAAGTTCAAAAATTATTAATCTCATATAAGAACTCAACAGTAACCAGTTCAGCTTTACGTGTGCATGCCGATTTTTGAACTCTATGTCTATACTAGTGAGACCGGCAGACGTTGTCCAGACCAAACTTTTTGAATACTCTTAAATTGAATAAACCTCGTAAGATTCTCTAGTTAGCTTATCTGAAAAAATATAAGATTTTTAGATTAGTTTGCAGCTCGATACAAACTTCCACCATTATTAGTCGAATGTCGCGCGTCACGGGTCTGTCTTAAACGAATTCTTTCACGTTCATTGCGATCTTCACGTTCCTGGGCAGCACGATTAGATTGATAATTAATTTGATTTGTGGCAATTCTTCCAATTGAAATACATCAGGCATGGATCGATTAGGAGACGGCATTCTCAGTTGTCATAATGCTTTATTAGCCATCGCCAAGCATAGATCTTCAATATGAATTAAAGCTTCATTGTAAACTTCCGGCGTAAATTCCATCACTGGCTTACGTTTTACGTACTCGAAACAAAAAATCTTCTGATAAATAATCTTGATATTTTATCCATAATTCAGGTGGATTTAATGGAAAACATATTGGCGAAATATAATCGCAAATAGAAGACGTATTTGATATGGATGAGTCGTAATAGCAGCATCTGCTAAAGTTTCATCCTAGTGCAAATCATCTTCTAACAAAAAATTTAATATTTGACATGCCTTTGCACACAATACGCCATTCCTCGAACATTGATACGCAACAATATCAGTTTTTGTATATACGGAAATATACACACAAAAACCGATAATCACAAAAATGCGTATATCTCACGAACCAATACACACAAATACATCGAAATAGGCTTAAAACCTCCGTATTGACAACCTCTAAAACATGCAAAAATCATATTTAAAATTCATCAACGCATTCATGGGAACACACGTAACACGCAAATCATAAGTTTCTTTTTTTTTTTTTTTGGACTCAGCATTTTCTTCCGAGATCTTTCCTATTGACACTAACGCGTTTTCTATTACATCAGAAGCGTGTATTAATATTTTATGCACTGTTTTCAACGTTAATACGATAACCTGATGATAAAACTTGTAATATCTATTAAATTTCTCCTCAGGCCTGTTATTTCGGCAGACTATAGACTGTTTATAAAAAATTCTCTGGCTGTGATTTCGTCATCACCCACTTCCACCGGTTTTGGGTTTGTCCACATTTAGTCCTAGTTTTCTCTGAAATTATAATTGAATGTGCAATTTTCTCTCCTGAATTTGCTGTCTTCCTTCTTGTGTTCTTACTTGCTATTGTTTAATAGGAAGTCACGCCCTCTGCCCTCTCAGGGATTGCCAACTTGTCGTGGTGAGGCGGCTCATTAGTGGCGATGTATCTAAGAGCGATGCCGGCGGTAGCATAGCTATCGGTAGGGACACGCATGAAGAGTCCTGAAGCTAAGAGCAGTCCACAACAAATCCTGACGCCATTTTGGCTGCCAAATTGCCAGCAGGTAAGCGCATTTCCCCATATCAGGGGCGGCTTCTAACTAAAGTATCTTTGAGCCCATCACATATTGACTCTCATAAAAGATGTCAGAATAACATGGAACAAAACAATAATGGAAACATGTCTCCAAGAGGTACCCAACAATTATTGGTCAATCCCACTGCTACGGCAGCCAGCACAGAGTGTTTGGAGGTGCTAATTTCACGTTATAAAGATAACACGATGAATGTAACCAATGAGGCTCTATGCTTCACTTAAGAGTCTGGACTTCTTCTACTACTTCTTAGAAGTAATAGTAATAGGAAGCCTATAAGCCAACTCATTTGCCCCAAACCAATCAGAGTATGTCTAAAGGAGTCGTAGGTTTGATCTGGAACATTTTTTCCAAAACTGACATATTTTTTATATTATAATTTAGACGATTTAATATTTTATTGTCATTGCATGAGTAGCCATTATCTTCTATTTTAGTCTTAATTAAATCGTAAGCGTTCCTAGATTTTTCAGTTTTTAAACCTTTGCCAGAGCACCAAATATCTAAACTATATTGGCGAGAAAGTTGACACTGAAAAGATGTTTCTATAGCAAAACAATGCAAAAGGTAATGGAATAAGAGAATTCAAAAGCAAACTGAAACATAATTCATTAAATAATTCAGATTTGTACTGACACAGAGAGAACGATAATTTAATTTAACACAAATTGATATTAAATCAAAGGTAATACCTTCAACTATGAAATTCACTTTATTCCAAACACTTTTACAATATTTCTATTCATATTTTTGATTTAATTGGCACTTTGTAATCGGGATGTTTGCATTGACAGTTAACAGACAGTTATTTTGTATCTCTTTTGGAGCTATTCATTTAAAGGACGTGTTGAGCAAAACAAAACCAATTACACCTTTGAGGACCTTGGTATTCTAAGAAATAAATTAGCTATGTTTTGAGATAGAATTTTAACGTTTGCATTTATTATCCGATATGGCGCGTTTCGCCCCCACAAGTGGCGCCAAAAACAGTATTTTATGAAACTCAATATTCGTGACACTTAGAGCAGCTAGAACTAAAAGTTGTTTGGGGCTTAGTTTTAGCCAAATATGTGGCCACTCCCTAAGCCTTAAAAATTCAATAATATTAAAAGTGGCGCGTTTTGCCCCACCCTTCTCTATTAACTCTGATTACTGAGAAAGTAATTTAAATTGTAAAATGATGAGGGAGGAGGAAAGACAGTAAAGTTGTAAAAAAAAAAATAATCCAAGAGGCATAATATTAATTTTAGAGATCGATTTCGGTGTAACCCTTTCCTATTCATATTGATGATTAAAAAAAGCCGCTCCAAATCATCTAACGTTTGATGTGGCCCCTTAATATGGTAGATGATATCCAAGATGAAGGAGAATTCTGGCTGTCCATCTGCATGCAACTCTGTTTCAATTTTTTTTCATAATGTGATCATGTGTGTGTCGCATTTGTGTCGAAACATGTTCTTTGATTTTCGAAACTCGCGCTTTATGACGTGATTACTTACTGTGATTTTATGGAAAAATCGGTCACTTTTCAGCAAAAACATAATTGAATGTATTGTTTTGTCAATCGCTTCTTCTATATACCTATACATAGATTTTAAAAATGCAAGATAAACCGAAATCTTTTCTTTCCCGTCATATGGTTTTATTATTATTATTGGGTGTAAAATGTACTGCGACCCAAGTGGATCAATTGTATCCCCTTCATGGTTCAGAGCTCTCCCAAAAGTCCTATTGCCTGCATGTATTTTATTTGGACTTAGGGTAACAACGATCTCAGGTGGGAGTACGTGCATGCCCAGGAGCTTGTTCCTTTTACCAGCAGGTGTCATACATCCATATAATAAACGCAATAAAGTTTCTTCCTCCATGCTACAGAAGCGACATAGTCTACTATACGCTATGTCAATTTTGATTAAGTAGCTGCGGAGCCTACAATGTCCCGTCAGCAAGGTTTCTCACGGTGTTCTTCCCGTGAGTTATCATGACTTTGAATCTCTTTCGGTTGTAGTTGGATAAAAGGGTGTTTGAGTGTTTGAGCCCTGGTATCTGTGCCTCAGTGAAGCAGTCGTTTGTTATTCTCCTTTATTCTCAATAGATATTGTAGCACTTGGCTACCAATGTGCATCAGGACCGATTAGCGGTGTTGCTGCACCGAAACCAGTGCAAGCTTATCCGCCAGCTCATTTTTTAGGAATGTTGTGTCCTGGCACCCATCTAATCGGGAGTTCATTCCTAGTTCCTAATTCTTAGCCCAGTGACGTTCTCACTTCTTTTTGACCAGCCTTGATGTGGTCTTAGCTTTGCTTAATGCCTTTACTGCTGCTTGACTATCAGACAGGATGGAAATATCCTTGTCATGGTAGTTCTTTTGCAGATTGAATTCTGTCTCGCCCTCCAATAGCACAGACTTCAGATTGGAAAATGCTGGTTCGTAATCCCGGGGCACTTTCTTGATCAGTGAGTGATCCGTCTGTGTATCAATTTATTGTACGTGGTTTCATTGAGGACAGTTCACTCAGCATCTTTCGTATTAAGTTTGGTATCAACGTTTTGATTGAACCTGTACTCGGGTAGCATTTCAGCTATTGGCTACAGAAGCATAGGCATGTCCTTTGCTAGATCTGCAGCATCTTTCTTGGTGAGGCTTAAGTCATCCCTACCCTACCAATTCTTATTATCGTGGCTTTCTGCCGCGTATCGATAACGATATCTAGCGTGATCCTCCAGTGTTCCTAAGGCTACGAAGATACTAAATCGTCTGTTCTTCCCAACGCAGTTGCGGGCAATATCGTTAAAAATAAAATTGCTTTCCTTCACATAAGAAGATTGGGTTTGGTAATTGTTTGTGGGTTAGGCCTAGGCCAATATACACTCTGACCAGTTTGATCAATTGTACCCTCTTTATCTTTAGAGGTTCAGTATGTCGAAGAGACTGACCAGCTCTTTCACAGGGAGCTTTTGAAGGTTTTCATCTGCTAGCAGGTATGCTCCCAAAATTTTGTGTCCCCTGTGGCCTAGTTTGTGATCTTCCTTATCAGGCATAGCAGCTTGTTAGTGTCACAGAGAGTGTCTTCAGACTTTTCCTGTTAAGAGTGAGAGTGTTCGCTCTTTCGCCATCGATATTCAGAAATTTTTGATGCCGTGAGTACCATTCCAGTATTCCGTGATTTTTTATTGGGTCTATTTCTTTGACTAATGTTTTATATTTTTTTTGTGGAAGCCGAAAAAGGGATTAAGGCCTATGTCCGGGCTCCTAAATCAAGGAGACTTATTTGTATTTGTGGGTGGCCATTTGCTAATGTGCGTTGTTTGTAAAGACTTTAGAAGTGATTGCATAAAGATTGGGTTGTAACTCCTTTCAATTCGGCGACCTAGGCATTGATCTAGATATACAGACTAGCGTAGGTGAATTTTTCATCTTCTCCTGCGTAAATTGAAGGTAAATTTAGGAGGTGCTGGCCAAACTTAATGTACTTAATGAAGTACATATCACAATTTAGTAAAAAAAAATAATTTAATCGTTTTAGTTTTTTAAAAACAGCGCTTAGGTCGAAATTTGCTAAAAAAATTTCAATTCGCAAAAGTTTAGTGACTTACTTTGGGGAGTTCACTTTGATATCAAGTTTAACTTAAGCGGTTCAAATTTTCGCCATTTTATTGTGCTCACACCTGAGTGTGTGTGTGTGTGTGTGTGAGTATGGCCAAATGCCTGCAAGTCACTTCACACATCATCTAAGGATACGACTTTGTTCTGGAGTTGCCATGGTTGCCATCCTGTTTAGCCTATGCGCCTTACGCTGGGGAATGCATTCAAAAGTGCTCTCTCTCCCTGCTCCCTGCTAGCCCCGTTGTCTCTCTCTCTGCTCAGTTTTCAATTTAGTTACATTCTTACACATACACACACACCCACACACATAGAGCCTGCACACCTGCCGTCTCAGTCTAACAATAAGTTAACTTAGGTTAGCTTCGTCTCTGGCTGCAGTTGCAGCTCTGCCAGCGCTGACGTTGGCATCAACGGCGCAATTCCATTCAAATGAATTCCCATTTGGCTTCCATTTGACAATGGCCATGTGGAGTACTCTGCCTCTGTCCCTGCTCCGGCTCCGGCTCGGGCTCGGGCTCTGGCTGTCTTCCGACCACTCTGCTGCTGGTATGTGTGTGTGAGTGAACTTAATTTGGTCACACACAATTGATTCTTTTTACGAGCAGCCACACACACAGATACTCACACACACAGATACTCACACACACAGATACTCACTCACACAGATACACTTTTATTGTGTTGGCGACGTTTTGTTACCTTGTGTTAAATTCGTTTTGTAATTTGTGGCCGAAACAATGCAATTAAGTTGACATTAAGTGAAGTTCACTTTGCACTTGTATCTTTGTGTCTGTATGTGTTAGTATCTGTGTGTGCGTGTGTGCAACAGTCGCCGCTGCTTGCGGCAACGTTAATGACTTCAAAAAGGTCATTCTTTGGGCCATTTTAACAAAAAGCCACTTTAAACTGTATTCAAACTTAAACGGACAATTTTCAGTATGTAAGCCATATTTGTTTGCCTTACAATACATATGCCAACACATAAAAGATACAAGTACGTACTCATAGATACACACATATACGAGTATACAATAGATATCCAAAGCACTTGTGAAATATTTTATTACGAAGCTATGCAAATTGAACTGAAAGACTTCAAGAGCCAATCGTAACTAGATTTTAGTTGTATTTTGAAGCAGTTTGCCATTTAAAAAAGGCGCAAAATCTTTGCAATCAGGTTGTAGGATATTTTTGAAATATTTAACTGACATAGATTTAGTAGAACTTAAGGGTAAAGAAATGGAGAATCCTCAACTTTTGTTAACAATTAAGCTATAAGCAAGACAGATAGCTTAACCCTTACATTAAAATGGGACGACTTAAAAAAATATTTGACCTCAGAATTATGTTAATATAGCTACAACTTCAGAATAAAATTGAAGGTCTTAGGTAACCTAGTTTGGCCCACCGAAAGGTTGCCTATACGATTTTAGAAGAATCCTGACCCCATACTAAGCTTTTGGTTAGGTTAGGTTGTTTAGGCAGCTCAGATAGTGACTCAGATCACCCAGAGACCAAGAGATCCATTGTGTTGCCTAATTAAAAGAAATGGGACGAATGGAATTGAAGAAACGTAGGAATTGTGCAGGAGGATCAAAAATTTTACATTCCTAATCGCGTAAGTCTCTCATGTTGCAAAACCGTTTTAAGGATTCGATGAAAACAGTCAGTTGCGCTATGGACACATAGGCTAGAATACCCAAATACTCAAAGAATGGTTTACCCAGAAATTGGGTTCGTCTTATAATAAGTGCCGGGCAGCCGCATAGCAGGTTTTTGATGATTTGTGTCTCTTCCTATGGGACAGATCCTGTCACATGGGAAAGGAATGGATTAGTCCCTTCCATCTCAAGTCAATACCAACAAAAGCCGTACTGCAATTCATGCGGAAAGGGAAAAGTCTTTTGCTTTAAGTTAATGGTAAGGTACAAATGACCTTTTGACCCTATGTGAGGAACCCTTTTAGGAAAAAAAAAAACCTATGCTAGATTCTGCATAGGGTGCTTGTTTACAGTTAGGGTACTGGAGAATATTCCCCGATAGTTATTGCAGTTGAGGCAGTCTTTCTTCTTGTGAACAAGGTTGATTTTTCTCGATTCCCATAGTTCGTCTGTAACCTACCAAAATTTGCATATAAGATCATGGGATATAGCCCCATGCCACAAATTTTTTAACACTTCCGCGGATATCTCATCGATGCCAGCCAAATATTGTTTTTTTAATCTAATACCTTTAGTATCCAACACAATGCATCCGAAACTAAGAAACAATCAAAGCAGTCCGTTTTTGGATTCGTTTAAATTTTTTTCCCCCAAAATTATTTTGCAAGTAGGCCAAACGAAAGTAACCTAAAATCATAAATAAAAATTTATTCAGACGAAAAAAAGCTTGCAGGCGCTAAGGTTAGTAAGTAGCTCCTGAAAATAAAATATTTTTAAAAAAAAAATTTTTTTTTGTCACAAAAACTTTATATTTTAGTAGGCCAAACTTAAATAATTATATATTAAAAATTTTATTATTTCTAAAACTTTTTGCAGTAAAGAGATTTAATTGCTTCAAGAAACGACAGTTGAGAACTTATCAAAATGGACCTAAACGATCCGGAAAACAGAATAATGAAGTTCAAAGCCATGATTAATAACGCGGAAAATGACATGATAGAAATTGGTCAGAAATTAGTCACTTTAAGGAAGCAAATGGATGAAATCAATCGGAGCAACTGGCGCATGTTAGCCTTTTTCGATATAATGCGAAACAACTTTGAAAAGCAAAAAGAAGAAATCGAACAAAACCAGAAAAAGATAAAGACACTGAAGACAAAACGTAAAAAGAATGAAGAATACACAAAGAAAACATCAAAATAAAAACAGAATGAAATACACAAAGAAGACATATTAAAAAGAGAATGAAATACACAAAGAAAACACGAAAAATATAAAGAGAATGAAATACACTAAAAAAACACTATAAGAAAAATAGAATGAAATACACAAAATAAAAACTAATCAAAAATACACAACCAAAAAAAAAACTTTTTTTGAATTTTTGCTAATTACAAAGGAAACCCAAATAGAGCAATCATTTGGTTCAAATCTTTCTATACTGGAAAACGTATTTTTTTCTGCGGAATATACCAAATATAATATATTCTGTAGTTCTTAGACTTGACATCAAACTCCCAGACATTTTAGTGACATCTTAAGCCAAAAAGTCCAGCTTCCAAAGCTTAAAAATCATAAAATCCCGCAAGTTCCACTCGGAGTTTTAGATCCTTGAACATTCTTTAGCGAAATTTAATCCAAAACGTGTAAATTTTGCTTGTTTTCGTTTTTGTGAGATTTCGCTGATATGTAAACACTGCTCTTAACCAGTCCCACAAAAAAGTTAACTTCAAATCTTTCGGAAGCACTCTGTAAGCTATTTCGTAGTATCCAACACAATGCATCCGAAACTCTGAAACAATCAAAGTAGTCCATTTTTTCTTCTAGTTGAAACTTCCAAACATTCCAAACAGGTGCTTTATGGACACACTCGGGAGATTGGAAAGATCTTCGAGGAAGGGATTACCTAGAAACCGGATGCGTTTCGTAAGAAGTGCCGGGCAATTATAAATCAGTTGTTAGATACTTTCTGTCTCCATATCTTCGTCACCCGGGCCCTATAGCCTAGCGACAGTGTACTGGAGTATCTTCCTAAAGGTTGTGGGTTCCAATCCCACGTTAAGCATTGTCCTGCAGTTTCCACTTTTTTTTTCCTATTTTCCTAATTTTTCCTGTAAATTCTACATCCTTATCATTTACTCCCAATATCGGTATCACAAAGGGCCTGCTTTTTTTGAGTGAGTTAGGGCGGTAAGTCCCAACTGGCACCTTAACCTAACTACCTACCTAACTACGTCACCCACATGGGGAACGTGCCACCTCACAGCCTTTAGACCCATGCAGTGCCTCGTTATAACTCTTTTCACCATGCTGATCCAGTTCTTCCGAGTTCCTACTTATCACTTCCAATTTATTTTGTTTTTACTCTTATACCTTTGGATATCTTGCAAATATATAAATATTGTGCTATCTCTCTGAGTATTCCACAATTCACAATCAAATTTTTCGGGTGCACTCTGTCACCTATTTCGTAGTAGCCAGCACAATGCATCCGAAACTAATAAACAATCAAAACAGTCCATTTTTTGATTCTAAAATCATTTTGAAAGTAGGCTAAACTCAACGTGTCAAGTGCTGTAAATAAAAATTATTTAAAAGTAAAATTTCGGCGTCGAAGCAACTTAATCAGCTCTCTAAAAAAAAGTTTTTATATTTTATAATTTTTTCACGCAGTTTTTAAAAGTAAGTCAAGCCTAAATAATCAAGTAAAATAAATTTATTTAATACTGAAAAAAAATTTAATATATTTACGTAAAGCTAAGATAAACGTTAAAATGGATGACCCCGTCATAATAAAACAGTTAATGGTGCGAATGTTGGAAAAGTTGCGGAATAAGGTGCAAGAGGCGCAAAAAATTATTTATGAAATGGAGCAGGACAAAGAAGAAGACGCTTCCGATTCCGATGCCAAAAAAGAAGAAACTGATAAGAAGCAAAATCTGAAAAGAGATAACACTAACTAAAACAAAAAATTATCTGAGACAATCATGGATAATGCTTACATTAATATCCAAAGTGTTCACGGCAATGGCTGCGGCCAATTAGAGCATTGCGAAAGTAATCTGGGTGCAAATAGAAAGGTTCACCATTTTTGTAGAATCGCTTGCAAAATAAACTTTTATAAAATACAATAAAATAATTTCAATGGCTTTAGAAAATAATATAAAAATATAATAAAATCTTTTTCAAAAAGATGGCGCTAGTAGCCAGTAATAGTTCACATAAATAAAGCACAGCTGTTTTCCATCAGTTTTGACATCAATAAATATAACCTTACATCGATATTAGTTAATTTTTGTTTGCGTCATATAGTTACACTTAATTAAATATGTCAACAAACCGAATTCACGTCATTTGCGGGAGATTTTACTTTTTCAATTCAACATGAAAAAATCGGCGGCTGAGGCTCATCGGGTTATTTCAAGTACTTATGGTGATGATACTATTAGTGAAAGAACGTGTCGCGAGTGGTTCCAGCGCTTTAAAAGCGGTGATTTTGTTGTTGAAGATCGGCATAGCGGTGGCAGAGAAAAAACTTTTGAAGATGATGAACTTTTACTTAATGAAGACTCGTGCCAAACTCAAGAACAGCTAGCAAAATCATTGGGAGTAACTCAGCAAGCAGTATCAAAACGCCTGGAACAGCTGGGGATGATCCAAAAACAAGGATACTGGGTACCGTATCAGTTGAAACCAAGAGATGTTGAGCGACGTTTATTTGCTTGTGAACAGCTGCTTGAAAGACAAAAACGAAAAGGATTTCTTCATCGTATTGTTACTGGGGACGAAAAATGGGTGCACTACGACAACCCTAAGCGACGCACATCATGGGGACTGCCGGCCACACTCCTACGGCGACACCTCGACAGAATATTCACGGATCCAAGGTCATGTTGTGTATTTGGTGGGATCAGCTTGGCGTAATTTATAATGAGCTGCTAAAACCTTCTGAAAAAATTACTGGTGCACTTTATCGAACGCAATTAATGCGTTTGAGTCGGGCATTAAAAGCAAAACGGCCGCAATACGCTGATAGACACGACAATGCTCGACCTCACGTGGCAAAAGTAGTCAAGACGTACCTCGAAACACTGAAATGGGAAATTCTACCTCACCCGCCATACTCTCCAGATGTTGCTCCATCTGATTACCATTTATTTAGGTCGATGGCACACGGCCTGGCGGGCCAGTGCTTCGATTCTTTTGAAAAAGTGAAAGAATGAATCGATTCTTATTAAAGGATGAAGAATTTTTCCGACGTGGGATTCGTTTGTTGCCTGAAAGATGGGCTAAAGTAGTGGAAAGTGACGGACAATACTTTGAAACATAAATAAGATACCATTTTTTTTATATAATTTTTAAAATTAAAAAAAAACGGCGGGAGACCTATATAAATAAAAAACAAAGTTCAAACCAAACACTAACAAAAAAAGAACGTTATGGAGACATCGTTACTTACATTTTAAAGGAAAGAGCGAAAGATTTTCATTCTGAAGACGAAACAAATCAAAAACTAAATCTAATTCAATTTGAACATTATCAAAACTCAATAAGACAATGTTTTTTTTTTTAATTGGTTGGCCAAATTTTTGTATACTGCGGAAACGTATTTATTTTCTCTGAATAAACTGAATATAATATACCCTGGGCATTTTTTGTTTGCATTATATTGGACAGTGCAGACTATGCCAAAGGCTCTCAAAAGTTCCGATATGTTCAGCAAGACAAGACATATCGATAAAGACATGTCTGTCAAATCGATTAAAAAGTTATCGAAGTTTGTTGCAAAAGGTTGAAGAGGAGAGTTTGGAATCGCTTTCGATAAGAAAAATGTGGTCGTGTTGGTTGAGAGTTTGCTTCGGACGTTGTCCTCTCTGGACCACGGTTCGAATACCAACCGATGCACATTTTTCTTATGCATTTTTATTCAATATTTATATTTTTTCAAACACATATCCGTCACTTTTTTTTTGAAATACCGCTTGAGATGGCACTTTAAGGCGATTTAAAAAAAAAATAAAAAATATTCTTTTTATTTCTTTCTTTATTTTATTTATTTCTTTTCTTTTCGCAATTAACAAAAAGAAAACAAGACATCTAGACACGTCTAGACTTAAATAACTCCCTACTGTCCTGTGGTGACTATCAAGACGTCCTTAACTCATGACTTTGAGGACTACTCTAGATTATGATTTTAATGCAAAAAACGCGATTTTTATTAAAAGAAATTGGAAAATAATGCATTACTAGAAAATAATTCAAATATGCATGCAAATGGGAATTCTGATATCTGTAAATTTTTATATTTCAAAACAAACAATCTTGATATGTTCCAAATCTACAAATGAATGCATTCTTGATTTAGTGACCATATAAACTAAAATTCAAGAAGTAGAACCCGTTTCAAAGGAAGAAAGTTATCAAGTCGCAAAGGTGGAGCTACTAACCTACTATAAAAGACAAAATGGACTTGAACGATCCAGAGAACCAGTTAATGATTATGCAATGTATGCGCGCTAATTTTAAGAACCGGTTGAAGGAGCTTCAAATGAGATTGGACAAAATAAATAAGGAGTTGGACCGCCGCGGCCTTTTAGACAGTCTCCAAAATGAAACCAATGCGGAACCACAACAACAAGAAAACGAAAACCCAAATTAAAACAGAAAAAGATGAAGACACTTTAAAATGAAGAGAATGAAATACACGAAGAAAACTTTATAATATAAGAAGAATGAAATACACTAAGAAGACAAACTAAAAAGAGAATGAAATACACCGAAAAAAACACTACCTAATAAAAAATACACAAGAAAAAAAAACATGATTTTTAAATTTTTAGTAAAGACAAAAGGGAAACCAAATAGAGCAATCATTTGGTTCAATTCTTTCTATACTGGGAAAAGTATTTTTTTCAGCGGGACATACCGAATATAATATATATATGCTATACCCCGTAGACTATATTATCAAACTCCCAAACATTTTAGGCACACATTAAGCCTACAAGTCCAGCTTCGAAAGCGTAATATTCTTAAAATTCCGCAAGTACCACTCCGAGTTTTAGATCCTTGAACATTCTTTCGCAAAATGTAAAGCCAAAACGTGTAAATTTTGCTCGTATTCGTTTTTGCGAGAATTCGCCGATATGTAAACATTGTTCTTTGCCAGTTCCATTAAAGAGTTTAGCTTCATATCTTTAGGGAAACTCTGTCTGCTATTTCGTAGTATCCAACGCAATGCATCCGAAGCTAAAGAACAATCAAAGCAATCCATTTTCTTCTTGTTGAAACTTCCAAACATTTTTCCGTTTCCAAGTAGGCTAAACTCAACTTATAAAGTATTATAAATAAAAATTATTCAGAAGAAAAACTTCGGCGACAAAGCAACATATCAGCTCTTCAAAAAATAAAAAGTATTAATATAAAACTCTTTTCACGCAAAGTCTCTAAGTGTAGGTAAAGCCTAAATAATCTAAATTAATAAATTTGTTTAATACTTAAAAAAAAACTTTTATATTTACTTGAAGCTACCTTAAACGGGAATTTACAAAAATGGAGGATTCTGTGACAATGAAAAAAAAACGCATGATCGAAAAGTTGGAGAATAAGGTGAAGGAGGCGCTAAAAATTATTAATCAACCGGAGGAATACGAAGACGAAATGGTGGACGAAAACGCTTCCGATTCCGATGCCAAAGAAGAAGAAACTAATAAGAAACAAAAACAGAAAAATAATACCAAGTAAAATACAAAATGGAGAATTGAGAATTACACAAAGACACGAACTGCAAATGAAATGCATTAAGAAGACACTCCTAAATATATTTTAAAGCTAGAATGGAAGAAAAGAAAGGAAAACTAGAATCCCAACTAATCACTAACAACAAAAAAAGAAAACAAATTAAGAACACCCCGTTAAATACATTTTAAAGGAATGAACGGAAGATTTCCATTCTGCAGCGGAAACAAAACAAGAAGAAAATCCATTCCCAAGTTGAACAATAACAAAAATACACTTTAAGAAAACATTTTCCAATAAATAACAAATCAGCATTTGTAGTCGGGCCTACAACAGAAAAGGCAGCAGTTTTGTGTATGGCAGCATGACGAGCAAGGGCTGCAGTAACGTGAGTAGCAAGGATAACACATATAGAACGTAGTATTAATTTACTGATGTGCATGCTTAAAATTACACAAAAACACAAAACTTTACACAACAAATTTAGTCCATGTTATAGGTTTAACGGCCGGAATTGTAAAAATAAAATAATAATTTTGTTTTTTTTTTTAATGAGTACAATAAACTTTTTTATAAATCTTTCCATATTGGGACATATCTTATATAATACAACCTGCACACTTTTCATATTTTAGGACTTTTGGCCTATAGCATAGAGAAGGACATGCCAAAGACCCTCCTAAGTTAATTCCAATATGTTCAGCAAGACAAGAGATATCGATAAAGACATGTTTGTCAATCCGACTTAAAGTTATCGGAATTAGTAGCAAAAGGTTGAAGAGCAGAGTTTTGCATCGCTTCCGATGAGGCAAATGTGGCCGAGCTGATTGAGAGCTTGCTTCAGGTGCGACGCCTCCGGACCACGGTTCGAATTCCGGCAGGGTCACATTTTTTTATTTGTTTTTATTTAATATTTTTATTTTTATTTACATAAATATTATTTGTGTGCAATTTTTAGGTTGCATTACAAAGAAGAGTACAAGAATTAGAATAATTTGTATTTTCTTAAAGACAAGCAGGGCCGGATTATGATATGGGTTGGTCCAAGTGCCGTGAAATATAAGAAAAGTAATACTTTTTAAAATTGAAGCAATTTCCAGAAAATATTTTTTAAATGAATGAATTTTAATAATGAGTAAAAGAATTTGAGTTAATAGAGAAATAAATTTAAGTGTTTGCAGTTATTTTTTTATTGGAGTATCAGCCATAAGCTAACCAAAAATAAATCATTATGTAAGAATAGTACAGTAAACAAAGAATTTTATCTGGAAAAAAATACTTAATGGATAAAACTTTCAGAGATAGTTTGGAACCTTGTTCTAAGTCTTAAACATTATTTTGTTGATTATTTCAATTCCTTTAACTAAATTTCTTTCTAAATTTGGTTACGATATCTTGATATCTATGTTAAACTTTTTGTTTTTTTCGAGGTGTTCTGAAACACACCTATGGGAGCTATATAACTTAACCCCGATATCAAAAAATTAAATAAACTTGTCTCCTATGCAATAATAAGGGATCTAATCTGAAGATCTATGAGATCTAAGCATTCATACGGATGGACAAATTGTCATGGATATATCGACTTCTTTAGTCACTCTCTTCATACTTAAGGCAACTTTGGCGGGTCTCCGCCGACTCCTTTTGTATGTTACTTACATATTCGGCTTCCACAAACTTAATATACCCTTTGTACCATATGGTCATTCATTGTCATTGTGTGGCCATGACAACCCGTTTTCGGGTTCAAGAGCTCTTACCAGGCGCCTCCGCTTTGCGCGCGCCTTCGCCAATTAAAAATACCAAGGGAGGATAGGTTTTTCTCTATTTGATCTTTCCATCGGAGTCGTGGTCGTCCCCTTCATCCTCCTTCGTCGGCTTTCGCTTTGAATACCTTTCTCGCTGGAGCATCGTTATCCATACGTACAAAATGCCCGAGTCAGCGCAGACGTTGTATTGTGATGCGCCGAACAACATCTATGTCATCGTAGAGCTCGTGCAGTTCATGGTTCATACGTGTGCGAAAGTCGGCCTCAAAACGAATGCTTTGTTGTTTTTGAGCCGCTTTATTGCAAGTCGGGCTTCTTCATGGCTAGGTGGTGGGACATACATATCATCGTTGGTCGCTGGTATAGGGTTGTTGTCCCCGGAAGTTGTAGCGTCTCAGCGTACACTGCATATCTGTAACCAGATTCCCATCTGCGTCTCGGCAGTTGGATGCTCCGGGCTTGAAACCTTGCGTCAGATGGTTGACTTTTTGGTAGAATTTTCGAACGTCATTTCTGCCCTGTAACACCTCGAGATCCTCACGATCAAGCTAGTTATTGCATATTTGCCATTATTTGGATATTCACTCTTGCTTTTGAGCACTTTTGCAACAACAATCTGTGCAAAATTGAGTTTCATCTCTCAACTCAACTTTCAACACAGATTTTATGCTATTTTGTATTTTTGCATAAAATATTGTTGCTGTTTGCCACATTTCCAACACTGAAAAATTTACAAAACAAAGTGTTGAAAACTTTTTTACATTTTTATCTTCTTTCTCAGTAGGCTTTATATATATTTCAAAAAATTCAAACCCGTCATTGAGTGTTAACCACATCAGTATTATAATAAATTCGTTAGAGTCAACACAGCACACAAAAATAAAATTTTTTAAAAGTTATAACAATTTTTATCACATTGGAAAAATATAAAGATAGACGGTGAAATGGAGGCAGTTATTAATATGGATGATTTCACGGAGTACGAAACGATGGTCATCGATTCGTTAAATGCAGTTGGTGCTCCCGTTGAAGCTGAAGGCATATTAGACATGCTAAGCGTTAATATTAAAATTTGGAAGCCGGTCATAAGAGCTGAGGTAACGAAGGCTATAAATTCCTTGCTCGCTCGCGGTGCCATAGCCGTTGAGGATGGGCTATATAGCTTGACTGACTATGGTAAGTTTATGTTGCCATACAAGTTGGAGTTTTTATTGAAAAGATTCTTTATTTTAGGCGAACGTATATTCCAGCTGCTGATGATCGGTGGAGAAGAAGACGAAGAAGAAGGCGATGAAGGAGAAGGGGAAGAAGCTGAAGAAGAAGAACAAGAAGAATAAAGCTATAACTCCCTTCACGTTCTATTCTGCCATCTTGTTCTTGTTAAAAAATTTTAGTTTCGGATTCATCATTCTGCGTAAGTTGAGAGGTTCAAGAAAAATGCATTTCATTAATTCCAAAAGCAAGATGGCTCTCGAAATTCTTAAACAAATTTTTGGGTTGACTTCGTTGGCTTGCTTGGAATGCATATATGTTCTACAACAGATTAACTAATTTAGTCACAATCTTCGCAACTTCCAGGCGCAGCTGGGATATTTATATCAATGTACTCCCCCAGGAGCTCTTTTTGTTTGAAGAAACCCATGACGTCATTAAATATGCCATTTATTATAAAGCTAATTACTTCAATACGCCTCATTCGTTTGGGGGATTATATTTGGTGACAGCTAAATTATGCGCCATTACAAAAAGACACAAAAAACCCAAAATTATAATAAAAGTAAAAAAAAGATTTTTTCTGTTATTACTTAATCTTTGGTTCAGCCATTTTGAAGTTCTAGACCCAGATCAAAAAATCTATTAAGCTACTTATCAGCTACTTCAAAAGTATCTTTATGGCATATAAGAGAACTACCAAGAAAGTTTTTCTGGGAATAGGATTAAAAATGGAATTCAAGTTAAGAAGTTGCTTTGTATTGCAGCTCCGGCATCTGCCAAAAAAAGTAGACAAGATGACATTTTTAACCCAAATAGGCTCGCTTATTTTACAAATTGAAGTGTGCATGGGTTTGTCTGATTTGGCAGAGATAATCTATATATATTAGATAAAGTAAAAAGTTCCCGACCCGATAAACTGTAGGTCCCGGTTCTATTCGAACAGCTTTTAATAGAGATCCCTATGCCCCTCCAAGGATTAGGGAATTATTTATTATCTCACGATGTAATACGTTGTTATACCATCGCAGTGGTAGCCAGTGTAGCCAGTGTTGGTAAAGCCAGTTTTGAGCTACAGCGTTTCACAATGAACACTACGACAAAGATGAAAAGGCGAAGAGAGCTGTAACAAACCCCAGTACAGTATCGAATATAATAGCATAGTCAGGCCCATCGAGAGTGGTCAAAGGTGGCGATTCCCGGATTTTTCTCAGGAGCGCGGCTTAGTTACTTCCGAACACAATGATTGAAGCTAAGGATGTAATAAAGGGGCCGGTTAATTTTTTCACGGGGCCCGAATTTCGCTGTAGGGTCTAGAGCAAAGCTATGTTGCGGATCTGAGATTTAGTATTGGAAGGGTGGGTCACACTTAAAAGTGTATGTATATCAAAGCTTGCAGAAACTTTCAAACGATTGTTCCAACTTTTGGGAGGGTCGAACCCGAAACCCCGTGGATCTGTCACTGGTTCCAACAATTCCATTTTCAAAGAGGCCATGCTCTGGTAGGCCAATAATCGAAAATGTTGATAGAATCTGGGAAATCATCTGAGCAGTTATCTATTGTCCAGAAACTAAAGATTAACTATAAACTTTTTTGTTCCTAGGAAGTAGGTCTGGCAAAAGAATCGCCAGTTGTCCAAAAAATTTTGATAGAATCCGGCAAATCAGATGAGCTAGAAAAATATTTGTATGCTTGATACAGAAATTAGACAGGTTTACAAATACCAAGGTCATGTCAGTTGTTGGAAAGCTAAGGGTCATTTGCGAAGTACTTTGCTGCATAGAATCTGAATCGGAAATCAGAATTTGTCCATCACGCCAGGATTTTGAGATATTTGAGGCGCTTCTTCTACTTTTGAGGTTATGTTCAGGGTGCCAAAAATGTTTTTGGTCTGTCTCTCCAGATACATCATTTAGTACCACTCTTACTGTTTAATTTAAGAGTTCAAGAGATTTATTATTGTTGACTATTCAAAGTTACGAAATATATCCCCTCGTCATCATTAGTATTTCCATGAAGATTTTGAGACAATCATATTTTACTTTGTGATTTTTCTTGAAAATTTTCACTTACGAAATTGAAGAGGTCGCATGATAGAGGGTCGCCTTGTCTGAAACCTTGAACAGTATTGAAAGGTTCGGAGAGGTCCGTTCCTACTTTGACAGAGCTGATGGTGCCGCTCAATGTCATTCTGCATAGACGAATCAGCTTGGCAGGGATACCGAACTCAGACATGGTGGTGTATAGGCGATCCCATATCGGGCTATTGAGTGCAGCTTTGTAATCAATGAAGAGATGATGGGTATCGAACTGATTTTCGTGGGTCTTTTCTAGGATACCATATGGTACACGGTATAATTATCATCTTGTCCAAATTTGGACTTTCTTCGGGGCGACTTTTGAGCAAAATCTGCCTACGCAGGCCCATTGTGCGGCCTTTCATTAAATTGTGACTTAAGCACTCATGCAAGACTTTCCCTTTTTTTTTTATCAATGGTGGGAAGTCTCTCAATTTACATTGAAAAAAAAAAATTCTGCTGCAGCACAGTTGACAGAAAATGTAAGTCATGGTATATAAAACCAGGCAGAGTAATGCTGCCGGGGTGTCCCTCAAATTTTAGTGAGAGCAAGAAAAGAGAGAGAGACAGGCCGCATACACATTAAAATAATATACGCGTAAACGCACCTCCTTAGGTACAGTCGCAACGAAACTAAAATTTGGTAAACATCGTTAAGAGACTTCGGCCTTAGTATGCTACCTGGTTTTATGTAAACCGTAATCATTGTTGAGGGTTACGCAAAGGCCTATATGTACAGCGACCAGTTTGGTCTATTGTGCACCCCTTTTTATTTAGACATACATTATGTCGAAGAAACTGGGAGCCTTTGAAGGTCTTCATCTTCTAGTAGGTATGCACCTAGAATTTTTTGTCTTCTGCGGCATAGCGCATCACACCTGATCACTAGGTGTTCCATTGACTTTTCCTCATCACACCAGAGTCTGCATGTGTTCGACTCCGATAAACCTATTCTCTGTTTGTATGTACGCGAAGTGGCAGAGTGTCTTTGGGCTTTTCCTGTTTAAGGTGAGTGTAATGTTCGCTCTTTTGGCGCTAAAGCTTAGGAATTTTTTGGAGTGGCTGAGGCCGTCTAGGCCATTCCAATGCTCTGTGACATTTTGTCGAGTCCATTTTTTTGTCTCATCTTTTATATATATCGTTTTTGTTGGAGCCAAAACAGGGAGCCAGGGCCAGGCACCCATATCAGGGAGACTTATTTTAATATAGCTGTGGTTTGTTTGGTTTCCTCCCACCAAACCAATGCCCCATATAGTATGATGAGTCTGATCATTTGGATCAGACCCCAGTATTTACCCAGAAGTTGTTGAAACGCCCTTTTTATTACACCTCTTATTACACCATTCCCAAGCTATGTCTAAGTCACCTTGCATTAAATCCCTAATTGTCATTTCATGTTTTATTATATGTAGCATGAGTGCAAGTGTGATAATTTTCTCTCTCGTTCGATCTTGATTTACGATCTTGCGCTCTTTTCCGCTCTTGTTTACTGCGCTACTCACTAACACAAAGAAAAGTGTGTTTGTGTGAGTTTTTCCATAACTGCTTTATATACTCACTTATACACTTAAAAAAAAGGTGATGGCTGCATTGGAAGATCTAAAAAAAAACTCTCTGTGATAATCTCTTTATACCCTGTACCGTATGGTACAAAGGGTATATTAAGTTTGTGCAAGCCGAAAATATATGTAAAATATAGAAGGAGTCGTCGGAGACACCCCAAAGTTACCTAAAATATGATCAGGTGAATAGAGAAGTCGATATACCCATGTCCGTCTGTCCGTCCGTCCATCTGTCCGTTTGAACGCCTATATCTCAGAGATGGTAAGAGCTAGAGTAACCAAACTTTCACATTAGATTCCATATTATTCCATAGGAGACAAGTTTATTTTATTTTTTTGATATCGGGGATAAATTATAAAGCTCCCATGTTGGTGTTTGAGACGACCTCGACAAATAAAAAAGGTTTTAGATGGATAATTCGTTTGTTCATGAAGATATCGTAAATTTGGTACTTAAAAGTTTTTTATAATTCCCAAGTACTGTACCAAATTTGGTCAAAATCGGTTGACTATATCATATAGCTCCCATAGGACCGATCGGCCAAAATAACTTTTTTAAATCAAAATTCGCTATATTTTGTTTTTTAATAAAGATATAGTAACTAGATTTTGCGTTTAGAAATTTTTTAGAGCACTTAAGCAATGTGCCAAATTTGAACAAAATCGGGTGACTACGTCATATAGCTCCCATAGGGCCGATCTTCGAAAAAATCGATTTTTTAACAAAATTTGCTGTATTTCGTTTGTTTGTTGAGATATTGAGACCAAATTTGATATTCGTGGGTTTGTACTAAATTTAATCCAAATCGGTAGACTATATCATATAGCTCCAATAGGACCAATCGGTCCAAGAAAAAGTTTTTATACAAAATCCGATGTGTTTCATTTGTTTCTAAAGATATTTGAACTAAATTCAGCATTCAGATCTTTTTTAAGACATTTAATAGCTGTGTCAAATTTTATTGAAATCAGTTGAGTATATCATTAAGCTCCCATAGGAACGATTGGTCAAAAAAAAAATTTTCCTAAAAAATTCTTCTGTTTTTGGTTTTTTGTGAAGGAACCGGATTTTATTGCAAGCTAGTGGTACAGGGTAGCCCAAAGTCGTCCGCGCCCGACTTTACGTACGCCATTTTTTTTTATGATACCATGGCGTGGATAGCGCAAAAATTCTGCTGCAGCGCAGTCGTCAGCAACTCAGTATAAGTGTGAGAAATTTCGCTCTCTTAATTGTCGATCTTGCACTCTTCTTCGCTCTTGCTTGCTGCGCTGCTTACTAACACAAAGAAATATGTGTTTGTGTGAGTTTTTCCTATAACTGCTTTATATACTTACTTATGTATTACGTACACTTAGAAAAAAGATGTTGGCTGCACTGGAAGATCTGCAAAAAGAACTCTCTGAGAAAGTCTCCTTTTTTCCTGAAAAGCGTAAAAATCTGCTAAAGGTTAGATTACACTGGCTGGCCGCACAGGAGCGTGCAGCCTAGCATAGACCTTTTAGTCCTTAGCTGTGCCAGGTTGGAGGTTATTGAACGAAGTAATGCTCGGTTAAAAATTTGACTTTTTTGGCGAAATTAAGTAGACGGTCAACTTGCAGCCTGGCCACCTCTTCTAAACCGACAAACGCTGGTTCCCCTAGGGTAGCCAGACGATGTCTAGAGATGGTTGGGCAGTCGCAAAGTACGTGTGTTAGGGTCTCAGGGACTTCCGGATCCCTGCAGATCCTGCATAATTCGCTTGTCGTTAGTCCCATCCTATGCGCATGCTTCGCTAAGAGGCAATGTTCTGTTAGCACACCCGTGATGGTTCTGCACTCAGTGCGTGAGAGTTTGATTATGCCATTATGATTATTATTAGCCAGCATGATTTTTGCTGTGTGACAGCTGTCTAGATTTTTCCATCTAGCTTCAGCTCTGCGCTTCATTTTGCACTCCAGAATAGCGTTGAGATGTTTGATCGGTCGGCGTATGTCGTGAATTTGTCCCTCCGGAAGCTCAACATCGCTTTTGGCAATTTCATCCACCATTTCATTTCCCATTATGCCTTTATGTCCAGGCACCCAGTAGATATGCAGTTTACGAGCCGCAGCTAATCTCTGGATGACTACCTGGCATTCAAGAGCATGGAAGGAGGATGTACAGTGCGATACAATAGCCTTGATAGCGGCTTGACTATCTATAAAGAGGTTTACCCTTGCTCTAGTTGAAGTGTCGGTGCATGCCAGCTCAGCCGCCTTCATTGCGGCGAATACCTCAGCTTGAAAGATGCTGCAGTGGTCCGGAAGCCTGTATCTTTGACTTACATTAAGCTCCGAACAGTATACTCAAGCACCAACACCCTTTTCCGTCTTTGAGCCGTCAGTAAAGAAGTTATAGGTATTGTGACTGGGTTTTAGGCCTTTACGACAGGAGTCTTCTTTTATCGTCACCTTTAGCCTTTTTCCAAATTGTAGGCGCGGTATGACATAGTCAATTTCGTCAGAGAACCCCCGTCCTATTGAACTATGTCCGAAGCGAACGTTTTTAAATAAACCCGCCGCTTTTAGGCGCCCAGCTGTACGAGCAGCTGAGTACTTCGCGTAGAAGTCGATTGAAAGTAAGTCTAGAATGATGTTTAGCTCAGCTGTGGGTGTTGATCGGAGAGCTCCTGTA
>JBAMAX010000669.1:0-43936 GCA_037043745.1 Chymomyza amoena
GTGGGATTGGCAGTTAGCAGCTAAGCAGCTGACCATAAAGCTAGGAAGTTGGCAGCTCGGCAGCTGACCGTCAAGTGAGGGAGTTGGCAGGGTTAAAGAAGAAGTTGGCAGCACAAAAGCAGCAGGGCGATAGTTTTAAGAGAGCAGCGTTACTATTAAGACGTGAAATTGTTGCGCGGATAAAAATAATAAAGTAATTGAACGATATTGTAATGAACTATTAATGAAAATAAACAGTAAAGTGTATTACGAAGAAAAAACGTAAGAAGTGCGCGCTTTTATTTGGACCGATTCGAGCTTTAACAGCTCGAGTCCTACAATTTTGGGGGCTCGTCCGGGATGGATTATAATTACATAAGACGTAACAAATAACAAATCGTCTGAGGCTGCAAAGTGTGTGAGGATCGCTTAACATTAGCATTGAGGCAAAAATCGCTAAATTTTTCTGCAATGTTTTGTAAAACAGCGTAAATTTTATTGAACAAAAAAAAAATTGTGAAATTCACACATACAATGATCGAGAACAAACAAGCAAGCGTCAGTGCGAGTTGTGAAATTCACACATACAAGTGAACGAAAAATACGAAAACGACGAGAAAATGCGCAGTTAAAAATTTGCGTATAAAGACGACAGAGCAAAAGAAGTAAAGACGACAGAGCAACACTCACAAATATGTGTGACAGAGAGAGAAGCGTATAAAGACGACAGAGCAACACGCACAAATTTTTGTGACAGAGAGAGAAAGAAAGACGGTGGCAGAAAATAACTACAGAAAAAGACGAAGTATATTCGCGCCACATTTGAACGGGGCAGAGAAATACATACACACAGACCGACGGCACTATCCGAATTCGTGTGTGTATGTACACATGTGCAGCGGCAAACTACAAGTTGGTTGCGACAAGCGTGCAGATCGTTTGCGACAAAATAAGAAGTGGGCGACAAGCAGTTCTTGTGACAACAAGAAGCAACGGCGTACGAAGCAGTTTTGCGCCAACAAGGAGCAGTGCAGAAGCAGATCAGACAGTCTTCAAGCAGTATTGATCAAAAAAAAAAAAAGAGAAGCAGTTCTTGCAACAAAAAGAAGAGAGGTGGGGCCAGCAAAGGCCTAAACAAGAAGAGGACAACGACGAGACGAAGCAAGGGCGATAGATGACTCACAAAACTCTAAATTAAATAGCAAGTATTTAAAAAAAAAAAAAAAAAAAAAAAACGAATTTAGCAGAGAAAGTAACTTAGTTGATGATTCAAATAATTTTAAATAACTTTCAATTAGTTAAGTCTTAAGGTAGTGAAAATAAGCAACTTAACGTTAATTTTGTCTGCTTATGTATAATTATTATAATTATTTTACCTTATGCTGCACGACGAGATAAAACAATTGAACGTACAGGGGTTAAAGGCAAAACTTAAGGAGTTGGGATTACCGCAAAAAGGACAAAAGTGTGAATTGCAAGACAGATTGATGAGTCATTTTGAGATAGAGAACAACGAATCAGTATACAAAGGCACAGTTGATACAAATTTAATTAACGAGAGTGAAATATCAGAATCAAAAAACACGATGACTTTTACACTTAAAGACGTTCAGGACTCTTTAGTCGATTTTGATGGGAGTAGTCAGAGAGATATTAACGAGTGGCTAACAGATTTTGAAAACATTGCAGTTACGGTACAATGGAATGACTTACAGAAGTTTATTTATGGGCGACAGTTGTTAAAAGGTGCCGCAAAATTATTTGTGCATAGCGAAGATGGTCTTACTGATTGGACAACACTTAAAGACGCGCTAATAGAAGAGTTTTCAGTTAAGTTGACAATAAAGCAGGTACACAAACAGTTGGAAAATAGGAAGAAGAAAACGAGTGAGTCCTTAATAGAGTATTTTTATTCAATGAAAAGTATAGCAAAGAAATCAAACTTAGATGAAGAGAGTATCATTGAGTACATAATTGAAGGCATTCAGGATTCTAAGCAGAACAAAATGATGTTGTACCAGGCTACGGATCTCAAAGAGCTGCGAGATAAGTTAATTGTTTATGAGAAGATGTCAATAAGTCAAGAGTTTAAGCCAAGAGCAAAATATGAAAAAGTTCCGTGCGTACTGCCAGGAGTAAACAAAAACGATTTCCATTGTTTCAAGTGCGGAGGTAAAAATCATTTAGCTAGAAACTGCAGCGAAAATATAAAATGTTTTAAATGCAATTTATCAGGGCATAAAGCTAATCAATGCGAAAACAAGGTGTTAAAAGACGGTAAGGACGATAAAAGAGCCAAGAGGAGCGTAGAACAGCTAACACAAAACGTATCAAACAGAACTTTTACAGATGTCCGTATTGGAAATCAATCGATTTCTGCCTATATTGATTCGGGTAGCGATATTTGTACCCTTAGAGAGAGTACATACAAGCAAGCGTATCCCGTGTCGTTAAATCCAGAGATAAAAGTAGTTGGGGGTATAGGGAACTCTAAGATATATACCTTGGGATCTTTCAAAATCGATACAGAGTTGGGACAAATCCCATTAAGAATTTGTTTCCACGTAGTCAGAGATGAGGATACTCTTTACAATGGTATAATTGGCAACGACGTGTTAGATTCATTGGACATGACCTTGAGCAAAAGTGGAGCAACTTTCCATAGACCTAAAGATGATTTACCAAAAAGAGAAATAACACACAGCGAACACCCCTTTCAACAAATAATGGCAGAAGAACCTTTATATTCTGAACAAGAGATAGATTTTGAACACTTGAATAGAGAAATTAAAATGCAGGTGTTGGATATTATAAAAGAATATAAGCCAGTAAAACCAGATAAATCACCAGTTGAGATGAAGCTCATTCTGACGGACGAGATACCAGTTTTCCAAAGACCCAGACGTTTATCATATGCCGCTCAAGAAAAAGTGAACAAGCAAGTAAAGGAGTGGCTTACTGAAGGAATCATTCGCAATAGTGTTTCTGAATACGCGTCCCCTGTTGTCTTGGTTGAAAAGAAAGACAAGGATAGGTTATGTTGTGATTATAAGCAGTTAAATCGGAAGATAATAAGAGATAATTTTCCAACAGCCTTAATTGACGATGTGTTGCACAAACTTCAGAAGGGAATTGTTTTTACGACTTTAGACTTATGCAATGGGTTCTTTCATGTCCCAGTAGAGGAAGCCTCGCGTAAATATACCGCATTTGTCACACAAAATGGGCAGTACGAGTTCAATGTTGTACCATTTGGAATCTCCAATTCCCCAGCCGTGTTTATGAGATATATTTTCGCTGTTTTAAGACCGCTTATTGAAGATGGCACTTTAGTTTTGTACATGGATGATCTCATCATACCATCAGCCGACGAGGAAGAAGGCCTGACTAAGTTAAAAAGGGTATTATGCTTGGCAAGTCGATCAGGATTACAAATCAAGTGGAAAAAATGTCAATTTTTGAAACGTAGGGTTCAATTTCTGGGTTATATTATTGAAAATGGTACAATCAAGCCCTCAAAAGAGAAGACTTTAGCCGTTGAAAGTTTCCCGCTTCCGAAGAATAAGAAAGGGCTTCAGCGCTTTATAGGTTTAACATCATATTTCAGGAGGTTTGTCAGAGATTTTGCTATAATAGCCAAGCCCTTAACAGATATGATGAAACAGAATGTTGATTTTAAAATGGATTGTGAAAAATTAGCTGCATTTAATCACCTAAAGGCATGTTTGTCGAGTCCACCAGTGCTGCGATTGTTCAACCCAAAAGCCATAACAGAGATCCATTGTGACGCGAGTATGTATGGGTATGGCGCAATATTATTGCAGGCAGATTCTGAAGATGGAAATTTTCATCCAGTAGAGTATTTGAGTCGTAAAACAACACCAGCAGAGGAAAAATATACGTCTTATGAGTTGGAAGTTTTGGCTGTAATTCAGTCCCTTAAAAAGTGGCGAGTATATGTACTTGGACTGAGAATTAAAATAGTTACAGATTGTAACGCTTTTGCAATGACGGTTAATAAAAAAGATGTTCCATTAAGAGTCGCACGTTGGTCAATTTTCTTACAAGACTTCGAATTCACAGTAGAGCATCGCTCGGGAACCAGAATGAAACATGTGGACGCATTGAGTCGAGTACATTGCTTTTTAATGCAGGATTCTTTGAGAAATAAAATAAAGCAGGCTCAATTGTTGGATGACTGGATAAGTGTTATCATTAAATTGTTAGAACAGGGAATTTATGAAGACTTTTATATGCAGGGTGGTGTGTTGTATAAGGATCCCACTAAGGAGCTGATTGTCATACCATCCAGCATGGAACGAGAAATAATAACAGTAGCTCATCGTCAGGGTCACTTTGGAGTAAAGAAAACTATTGATTTAATAGAAAGAGATTATTTTATACCGCATGTGTCTAGTAAGGTCGGAAATATCATAAAATCGTGTCTAGAGTGCATTGTAAGCGAGATGAAGCCAGGACGTAAAGAAGGGTTTTTGAACGTTATCAATAAAGGAGACAAACCCTTGACAACCTACCATATTGATCATATTGGCCCCATGGAATTAACTAAGAAGTTATATAATTACATTCTAGTGGTTGTTGACTCTTTTTCAAAATTTGTTTGGCTATATCCCACTAAGACAACAGGCTCAGATGAGGTAATTGATCGTTTACAGAAACAGTCTGAGGTGTTCGGAGATCCAAGTTGCATGGTCACAGATCGGGGAACAGCGTTCACTTCTGGTGTTTTCGAGAAATTTTGTGAGCTCAGAAATATTCAACATTTGCTGATTGCAACTGGAGTTCCGCGGGGGAACGGACAAGTAGAGCGAATTAATCGTACGGTAATTAATTTGTTAACAAAGCTAAGTGTTGAAGACCCAAAAGCTTGGTATAAGAGTGTAGGTAGAGTTCAGCAGTTTATTAATACGTCACCCCCTAGAAGCACAAAAGTATCCCCCTTCAAAATTTTGACTGGACTGGAAATGAGAACAAAATACGACAAGGAGCTCAGAAATATGCTTGATGAAGAATTGATAAATGAGTTGCAGGAAGAGAAAAATGAGATCCGCCGAATGGCAAAAGACAACATAGCAGAGTTGCAAGAAGAGAATCGTAGAACCTATAATAAGAACAGAAAGAAAGAAAATGAATATGAAATTAATGACATGGTAGCCATAAAACGTACACAATTTGGGCCAGGGTTAAAATTAAAGAGAAAATACTTAGGACCGTACAAGGTGGTGCGCAAATTGAGGTATGGCAGGTATGTTGTCGAAAAGGTTGGAGAAAGCGAAGGACCTAATAAGACGAATACAGTAGCCGAGTATATGAAGAAATGGTGTCCATTATTCGGGACGAATATGGAAGTAGGATGGCCGAATGTGGGATTGGCAGTTAGCAGCTAAGCAGCTGACCATAAAGCTAGGAAGTTGGCAGCTCGGCAGCTGACCGTCAAGTGAGGGAGTTGGCAGGGTTAAAGAAGAAGTTGGCAGCACAAAAGCAGCAGGGCGATAGTTTTAAGAGAGCAGCGTTACTATTAAGACGTGAAATTGTTGCGCGGATAAAAATAATAAAGTAATTGAACGATATTGTAATGAACTATTAATGAAAATAAACAGTAAAGTGTATTACGAAGAAAAAACGTAAGAAGTGCGCGCTTTTATTTGGACCGATTCGAGCTTTAACAGCTCGAGTCCTACATACGTATGAAGGGGGCTGCCAGCCGCAACCACTCAGCCGACTCTTCGCAGTCTACGACCAGATGGCCCACCCTGAAGTGGATCCCATCAAACGAAATTAGGGAGTCCCAACCCGAAAATACTAGTTTTTCCAGTATCGCTTCCTCAAGCAGTGAGAGTCCTTCCTTAGCCACCAGGAATGTCAAGGGTTGCTTCTCGACTTCCCGGGCGGCTTCGGAGGAAGCCACGCACGCTACTATCGCAGATGATGGCACCTCTGCGGTCTTATTCTCCACCCGCACCCTCTTCTATTCCTCTTTGGACTTCTCCAAAGGCGTAGCGCCCTGTTCTTCCTGGCGTGGCTGCTTTGCCATAGCCAGTGCCTCAGCACTGCTGTAGGTACCTTATGTACCAGTTCACCTTTGCACCACTCAACCCTCTACGGTACTGGTCAGCCCGTCCACCGGGTTGGTAGCGTACCGGTAACGGGTTCTTCACGTTACCCGCGATGGAGCTTGTTGCAGATGCTGAGTGTGAGGTAGCTCCCACTACTGCTCCTAAACCCATCTTGTTTTCATTTAATCTCTTGTTAAGAGCTACTTTTGGTGATTTCACCAATCATCGATCGCCGTCAAGGTCACGGTCCTCAAACTGTTTCGCAACAGGGACATCCTGCGGTGCTTTTATTGTTCTAATATACTTGCTCATGTCCCACGAGTTGCGGAGAAGCATACAGTCCACACAGGCAGAGATCCGCAATACCCGGGTAAGGACTAGACTTGGCGGTCGCCACTTGCCTAGACAGGTTAGAAACAGTGCGGTTTGTTAACCGGGCCCCAAGCCAGGCTGGGCAGGCGGCACGGGTCGAATGACAACTTAGTCCGACCCGGGGATGTGCAAATTTTTAGGAGCTTCCAGCTAATCCTCCAGTTGCGGGACTCGATAGACGGCCACAATAGACTAAATTTTCAAAATTTTTTAATCCGTTGTGCTGCGGCGCTTCCAATTTCACTAAAACAAATTTTTTATGTAGTTTTAAAACGAATTGACGAATGAATTCGCAATATAGAATTAAAAATTTAACGCATTTTAAACTCAAATCATTTTTTAAAGATTCTTTAATGTATTCATATTCTTTTTAAAGCAAATTCAAGTTAAATATTTATTGATAAATAACTTTAAATCTTTTTTTTTCTGAATTAACCCGAATATAATATAAACTACTCAAACTGAAAGCTTCGTGTATTGAGTAAAATAATAGCAAAATTTTTTTTTTGGTTCTAATTGCAACGATAAAACATAAAATAAAATAACTGTAAGGTCTGTAGGGAGAGGGAGAGGGCCTTCTCCGGCTTATGTGGTCCGAGGGAGCTATATCATTTATCCTATCACCTATATCTGGAAGGCTTCCCACTATCCAACCCCATGGGAACACGCCCTATTGATTACAAGCTCCACGGCGGGACCATCCTATGCTTCGACTAAGAGTGACATAGATATAATCTGTATTGAATTTTTCTGTTTTTTTTGTACTAAATTGTGATATGTGCTGCATGTTAAGGAAAAAATATACTTTAAAGAAATTTATCTCTAATGAGTAATTTACTATAGCAAGTTTATATAGTTGATTTCGTTATTTCTGAGTTTGTTAATTATGTATTTCAATTAATATTTATTTCTAAATAAATCATTATTTCTAAATAAATTAATATTTATTCTTAATTCAAAGTTTTATATTTAAAAAAGTTTTTAAGAAAAGTCTACTTTAAAATCATAATCAAAATAAATGTCCTTTTCATATTTTATTTAAAGAAAGAAAAACTTATTATTTCGCTATCTAATTTGTGTCAAGTTCATGCAAAATTTTTCATTTAAAAAAGCATAAAATTGACTTTAAAATAAACTTAAACATTTACAAATGTCGCGTCATGGGCCACCTTAGCATCTACTGCCACCATTACCGCCACCAAAGTTGCCACCTCCATCACCACCATCTCCACCTACAACAACACAATGAGGTGTCAAAACAAAAGAAAGCAAAAAATTGGGGGAAAGAAGAAAAAAAAATCTCTTTCTTCTTCTTCTTCTTCTTCGTCTTCTTTTTGCTGACTTGAATGTATTTTTCGCCTCATTTTCACAAAACTTGACGCTCTTGCAGCTGTTTACTTTGTTAATGGTCTTTTGCAGCTCAGCTTGGCTCAGTTCTGTTTAGCCGGTTTCCTCGAGGTCTCTGTAGAACGCTTCGCCAGTCAAGCATTGATTTTTGTTCATTTTTTGACCTCCAAGTCACCAAAAAAAAAAATAAATAAAATATATGTATAAAAAGGAAATCTCTTGCCATTGAAAAGCGTGGGCATTTTGATTTTGCTTGGCATTTTTCCTGTTTAACGTTTTTGTTCGTGCATCTGGGACGCGGAAAATAATGTATACAAAGCTTCATGATTTCATTTGCCCGAATTTCAATGTGATATTAAACGTCCCAGCCGGAGCTATTCCATTTCCCGTCTGCGCTTTGTTGACTTTGTTAAATACTTTTCATTTTTTTTTTTTTGGAGCAGGACGAGACAGCGCGTTGGCTTTGTTTAGTTTGAGAGATCCATTGAGGGAGCTGTAATATTTAATAGTAGCCAGTTTTTCAAAATTAATTTCAAAGCAAAAAGTATTCATGACAAATAATAACTAATAAATTTCAGCTTAAATATTAAGCAACCAAAACACGGTTGGAAGTACCAGAAGTTTATTATGTATGTACTTTGATTCACAGCTGCACAAACTTAAGGCCAAGGACTCCTAAAGAAAATTGGGCAAGTGTTTTTATATTAGTTCTATTTTTTTATTACTTATATTTTATTTTTCATTTTACCAGAAACTTAATTTTTGTAAATAGTTTATCTTGCTTTCTTTCTTTTTAATAATAAAATGAAAGTAGCTTCCATTTGATTCTCAAGAAACATTAAATCAGCTTTATTCAGCAATAAGATGCAAAAAAAATGTTATTTAACCATTAAAATTTTGTATAAGCAGTAATGGTAAAGATTTGGATAATACAGGAACTCTAAATAATATTTATTTGCTTATGAAAAAGAATATAGACAACTTTAAGAAATCCTGTACCGCTCCATTGAACCGTATTGGTTAAGGATTTAACACAAAATATGTTTGCCACATTTAGTACCTAATGATATTTTAGTAAATCGTACCATAACCTTTTTTTGCCCGATCGGTCCTGTATATGGTATATTCCTATATAGTCCTATATATATATATGATAAAGCTTTGGTACCGATATCTGTACAAATAGACAAAACACAACATAGTTTGATTACGATATCTTTATAAATAAGATATAATAATGCATTTTGCACCAAAAACGTTTTTTTTTTGACAGATCGGACCATAGGGTCTAAATAATATACCGATTTCATTCAAATTTTTTTAAAAATCAATCAACAAAAAAAACTTGTTCTTGATAGATAAACCAAATGGAGGAAATATGCTATAGTCAAAATAAGTTGATCTTTGGAAATGAAATATTATTAGGAACTCGCAATAATTATTATATAAATAAAGCGATATTCAATATTAAAGAATATTTCAACAAAATTTTATGGCAGACAAAGTTCTTAGGGCTGCTATGAATATATTTATTTGCTAATAAAAATTATATTCGATAAATTCGAATTCGAAGTGTTTGCAGCAGTTTGGTTACAAAATCTAAAAAAAACACAAAAGTAATATTTTTCGGTTGTTTATGAGGTCGCTAAATTCGAATCCAATGTCATCAAAGCTACAGCACATATGAAAATACCAAAACCAAAACCGGCTCAGAGATGCCCAACGCTTGAGAACGACGTGTGAGAGATTGATTTGGGTCTTCCTCAATTGATGCGCTACCGGCAGCAATATTCTCGACACTACGGAAACTCTTTTGTCTGACTGTCATAGGAACATTTTGTACTGTGCCTGTGGTTTCAAATTTTTTCACTAGACACTTAATTGTTGATCTGGCAGGACAATGACGACCATAAATTGGACGTAGTGCTCTTAAAGTTGAGGCCACTGACTCCGAATTTCGGTAGTAAGTTTTAATAATTTCGACTCGTTGTTGGATCGTATATCTTTCCATGATGAAATAGCAAACCTTACTGAAGAGAAATGTCAAGAGAACGGGAAAAAATAAGGCGTCGTTTGCTGTCCCTATCGGTCTACTTTTGTAGCGTCCATATTGAAAAGCCCGATATTTAAAATATATAAAATACCACCAAACCTACCATGCTTATTCGTTTTTCGACATTCATCTTTCCACAATGAGAGAAATAGTCTTGCCCGTTCTACTTTTGAATATACTGTGTTAAAATAGTTCGGTTTTATTAAGGTCACTAATAAATTGTCTGCATGAGTCACTCTGTTCATAGAGTGGGTCGAGCACTGGTCAAGCCCAGTTGGTAATGGTGATCAAGAATATATTTACTTAATGGAGTCAACCATGCCCTTTCTGCTCGTAAAAGACATTTGAACGAACCTATACTTTTATTTTGTGGCCATCGCAATGTGGGCAAAAGGACACTTTTAGTGCAATTATTTTATAACTTTAAAATAAAAAACATTTTTTGGTAGATGTGGCAAAAGTGGATGAAAATTAATATTATACCTTTTTACTTTTATACTCAGTATAAATTAAAGCCCGTGTGAATCAACTTTCTAAAATACTTTTTGAATCTGTCGGCTACTAATTTTAAATAAATTCTTGCCTTAGCATTTTTTGGCCTCTGAATATCTCTTTTTCGCGCCTTGCGGTACAACCTCTTTATTCCGCTACTTGTTTCTTAGGCCGAACATTCATCTTAGGGTAAATTAAACCAGCTCTTTCTGTTGCTCTTTCCTTGGCCTTTACCATCAGGCTAGCAATATATCCGCCTATTCGTCCATAAATTGATGAGTTATAAGAGTCATTATAATGAAAGAATCTGAAACCAAAACTGAATGATCTACTAATGCCGATGTCAGCAATTCGCATAAATTTCGCGATATGATACATATTTCTCAGAAAATTAAATTAAAAAAAAGGCGAAGCTCGTCGCCCTCGCTTTTATTATTTTTAAGAACAATAAATATTTTAAAAACATTGAAGCTCCCATGGCTTGTCTCTGCTAAACGCAGGTATAATTTCGGCTTGGCAATTGAATGAACTACAAATTTTCGAGAGGTCCATTCATATTAATTCCTCTATATGTGATATAGTATATTTTGTTACTTTGGCAGCGCATCAATATTTATTGGAAATTGCGACGAGCTTCTTAAAACGTATTATTTAGCTGGCTGGTGGCTACTTGCTACGAGAACGACGACCAGCTGGCTGCATTTCGCTCTCCGGAAAACTATTCCATGTACGGGTATACTGACGATCCAATATATTTTTGTGTTCGTAATGAATCTCGTCAAATCGTTTGGGTACCAGCTCTACTTTTTCATTACTATAGCGTTGTTCATACATCGAAAGTACTTTGTTAACTTTATAGTCCTCAGCCATTTTTAACTCCCTGGCCATCTGGTCCTTTGACATTTTACCCCATTCTATTGGTTTTCCAGTTGCACGCTTGGCCATGTGACGTATCTGGGAGCTGCTGCCCTTTAGTAGCGTGAAGCTGCTCACCAACATTTTTGTTACGTTTTGGATAATTGTCATTGTGAAAAAAATATTAAAATTATTGTAATTGAAATTTATTTTTTTTTTTTTGTAGTATTGTATTCAAACAATTTCGTGTTGTTCGAGAGACGTTTAGAAATAAATGACTTATAATGAGTAGCTTACTTTCTAGGTAACTAAATGAAAAATATCTTTGGCTACTACGATACAAATAATTTTTCGTAAGCTTTATATTATATTAACAAAATAATAGTTTAAAAAATATTGCTTACCAAATTTTGCAATATAGCGTGTTAATGATTTATTAATAAAGCAATTGACGAGGTTGTCTGAGGTTTAACTGGTATATTATCCACTGGTGACTATTACCAAAGAAAGCTTTTGACGTACTTGCCCTCAGAGAAAACTAAATTTTCCCCCGATATGTAATACAGAACTGCCTTTTGGAAGGTCTAAGTACAGTCGAAATTAAAGCTAAGCTGGATTCTTTTCAACGACATTTTATCCTTTGTTTAAAGCAGTAAAAAATTGAGTTGCATCGAAATCGCTGTAGTAAACTTTAGCTCTTGACTACTCAAGACAATTCGTGCAAAAATCCTCAAAATAGCTAGTTCGTGGACAACCCGTGAAATTTTTAACTCTCCGTAATTAACATGAGTTAACTTTATTTTTAATGTCTCTAATAATTTATTACAGTAGCTACTACCCAGCTGCTCACTCGGGTGGAGACAGCTCAATCGTTACCACAGGTCTTGTCAAGTATTTTGGAACATACATCGTATGATCTACCACACTTTCTTCGGACTTTTAAATGCGTTGCAATTTAAAAACATCGGTTCACCACTATTATTTTGGTAAGAGTGTCCATACGAGTTTTTTCTTATATATTTTTTTTAAGTTTGTACAGTGTAAATAATGGTAAATTGAGTTGGACACGATCGACTTTGGAATACACTGTACCATTTCATTTTAGGTCGTGTGCAATACGTTATTTCTCTCTCTATTATATAACTAATATATCCGATATTCATGGTGCAATCCAATTTGTGGTGATTTTTATAATGCACATATTCTAGATAAACCATCTCAGCTATAGCTTTAAATTATATTATTATTATTGGGTGTATAATTGTACTGCCACCCAGGTGGATCTATTGTACCCCCTTCATGGCTTAGGTCTCTCCCAAAAGTCCAAAGAATATTGCATTATTGTGTTTGGACTATAGTTCTTCGTGAGCTTGTTTCTTTTACCGGCGAGTGCCATACATTCACATAATACATGCGAAGAAGTTCCTCTATGCTACAGAAGCGGCATAGTCCACTATCCACTATGCCAATTTTGTTTAGGTGGCTGCGGAGCCTACAATGTTCCGTCAGAAGGTCCGTCATGATTCTCACGGTCTTCTTCCCGTGCGTTATCATGGCTTTGAACCTCTTACGGTGTAGTTGGAGAGGAGGGTTTTTGCTTATTTAAGCCCTGGTGTCTGCGCCCAGTGAAGCAGTCGTTTTTTAGTCTCCTCTATTCTCAGTAGGTCCCAGTAGGTCCCGTACCACATAGTTACCAATCCCACAGTGTGGTTCAGGATCGTTTAGCGGTGTTGCTGCACCGGTTGTTGCAAGCTTATGTGCCAGCTCATTTCCAGGAATATTATTGTGTTCTGGAACCCATCTAATCGTGAGCTTGTTCCTGGATCCTAAAATATTTAGTGACGTTCTCACTTCTTTAATAGGCCTTGATGTAATCTTGGCTTTACTTAATGCTTTTAGTGTTGCTTGACTGTCAGACAGGATGGAAATAACCTTTTCATGGTAGTTCTTTTGCAGATTGAATTCTTCACATCTTCCAATAGTACAGACCTCAGCTTGGAAAATGGTGGTGTGTCTGCCTAGTCGTTCATAATATTTGCTCCTGGGTCCTACTACCCCCAGGCCACTTCCTTGATCAGTGTCTTTCCGCCGCATATCGAAAACGATACGTAGTGGTGTGATCTCCATTAATATTTCTAAGGCAGCAGTAGGACAGGTGCGCATAGCTCCTGTCATATACATATATGCAGGCCATTCTTTGCAGTTTCTGAATTTTTTCTCTGGTCGTGCTAAGGCTCGCTCTACTACCCCAGGTTTTGGTCCCATACGTTAGCATGAGTCTGACAACCATGAGGTAAAGCCATCTTAATATTCGTGGTGATATGTCCTAGCTAGCTCCGTTAATGAGACCCAAAATAATCGGACCTGTTAAATAATTACTCATTTTCTGGGGCTTGGAATGTTTTGTTTTTCATTATGGGTGCAACTCAAAATATTTTATAGCCCTCAACATCAGATATGATATATTTAATATAATAAATGATATCGTAGAAAGCATATATTTTCTTAAACAGCATGAGCCTTATGGCCATTTGAGTCTGTCCGTATAAAAAAGGATCTCAGAGGCTGTACGACTATAAAAGCTGCGCCACAGTTACATGCTCTAATTTAAAAAAAAAAAGGTTGGAATTAGATGAAACCTTTAAAAGTAAAACGTTGCTTTAGAGCAGAAGTAAAATCTTTATTTTTTATAAACATCCACATCTGAGTACGATAATATTTTTATTTTGCGCCTAACAACAATAATTTATTTTAAGAAATGATTTTATGGTTTTTCCATTTAGATCTTGGCTATTGGAATTCAAGATCAAGAACGCTTTAATTTCACAATATGTCATAGATATATATTTCTTAATCATTTCACAAGAGATCGATAAGATTAAGAAAAACATTAAATACGACAGGCAGAATGCAATATTTATTTAAAATTCAATTTACTGTGCCAAAGATGGCATTGTCGAAATATTTCCACTCGGTTTTCTGTTTATTGAGGCATGTTAAGCTTAAAAATCTATTTTATAAAATCACTTAATTGTTTTCTTGGTTTTAATTTTATTTTCAATAAAAATGCTTTAAAAATTAAGCTATTGACGTTTTGTGTGTAGAATTCTTGCAAAGTTAAAAAAACCTGCTTCACTTGCACAACTTTAATTAAAGTTATTTACACGTTTATCAAACGTAAACTTTATCCTATAGATTCATTTCTGTGTACACCGGAATAAGTATTCCTGCTCAGCTGGTCGCTTAAAATATTTTTATTTAATTGCTTTTGTATAAAATAAATGCAGTTGTTGAAAGTTTTAAATGTAAATTATACAAGAAAATTGAATTCCATTTGCAAGAGTTATGGTCACAATACGAAATTGTAAATTGCTTTTTGGCCAAAGATGCTAGCCGTCAAACTAGCAGGCAATCCACAAACTCTTCCGCAATTTTGTTAAAAGTTGTTTTACCAAAAACAATCTACATCCAAGTTGGCTATAAAATCTGTTGCCTTAGAGGTAAGAGGTAGACAAATGCTGGGCTTTATTTGTGCCTCAACTGCAAATCAGTTAATGGCCAAAAAGTTGTCGAGTTATAGAGTGTAGTTAGATTCAAAATTGATTTTGGCCCACCCCCAGTCTAAGTGTGGCAACAGTTTGTGAAGAAGAGCAAACATTTGCCACATCACCTCAACTGGCTTAAAGGTTGGCAACCTTTGACACTGGCCTAGAAGGGCAAACATTTGTTGTCCATTTGAATCGTTGCCACCTTCATTTGGCTGAGAGGGGCAAAAATAGACGCACTGCAGCGCTGCCGGCAACATCTTGAAAATTTATTACATTTTCGAGTATTTTTCCGGTTTTGTTGGTCCGGAAATTGCCGAAACGTGTGGCCGGCTCACAAAATCCTTCAAATGTGCTAAAATACATTATTAATAATTTCCATGCAAACAGGGCTGCCAACAGACTGACTACGGTTCACATTCCCAAATCGTTGGCAACTCTGCGCTACAAACTTTTCAAAGTACAAGTCAGCACGGTTTGCTTGTTAAATAAATTATTTATTTGAATGCCAAACCGTTTCGTCCCTTTTTTGGCTCAATTGAATTTATTTTTCTATTTTTTTGTATTTTGCAAATTTCTGTTTAACCTTCGAAAACCTTTTGGATTTGCGCTTTTCGTTAATAATCTATTTTGTCATTTGTTGACATCCAACCTTTGGGGTTGACAATAATAATTTGTAATCAACGTTTATAATTGACTTCATTGACAAGATTTCTAATTAGTTTGGGAGTATTTTTGAGCATCTATGTATTATTTTTTATTTTTGCCAAAAACTCTTTACTCAGCCAACAAGAACTTTAAATAAATAACACTGTCCAACAGTGAAAAAGAACTTTTCAAGTGACCTAGTGTACGTTGTAGGTCTTGACGAGTAGATCACGATAGCGTTTTTCAAAATTGTCTAACACCCCCAAAATCGGAAGTTATTGCTTAAAAACCGTTTTTCGGGTCTGCGATCACTCCCACTATCACAACGTCGCCATTTTTCAACCAATTTTCGATTGCTTTACGGTTTTGGAAAGAAGAAGATTCAAGCTTTAAGATGATATACATTTGTTTATACTTTATACAAAGCAACTTCGTGATTTTTTAAAAGTTATCTAAGATTTACACTTTTTTTATTCGATTTTCACACTTTGAAGTCATTTTTATATAACATTTTGTTAAAACACCTTAATTTTTTTACATTTAATCTTAAAGAAATATTAATTCCGAGTAAGAAAAGTTATGGTTTATTAAAATCGGTCGATAAATGCTTAAGTTACGACGCTTATTGTAAACAAGAAAATTCAATTTTCATCGACAAAAAAAAATGTTTTAGATGGATAATTCGTTTGTTCATGAAGATATCGTAACCAAATTTGATATAATGCTTAAGAACAATAAAAAACTTACAAGTGCCAAATTTGGTCGCAATATTTTAGAAAACAAACGAAATACAACAAATTTTGTTAAAAAATCGATTTTTTGACCGATCATTCCTATGGGAGCTATATGATATAGTCTACCGATTTTGTTGAAATTTGGCACATTGCCTAAGTGCTCTAAAAAATTTCAAAACGCCAAATTTGAAGAAAATCGGTTGACTATATCATATAGCTCCCATAGGAATGATCGGTCAAAAAATCGATTTTTTAACAAAATTTGTTGTATTTCGTTTGTTTTCTAAAATATTGCGACCAAATTTGGCACTTGTAAGTTTTTTATTGTTCTTAAGCATTATATCAAATTTGGTTACGATATCTTCATGAACAAACGAATTATCCATCTAAAACATTTTTTTTTGTCGATGAAAATTGAATTTTCTTGTTTACAATAAGCGTCGTAACTTAAGCATTTATCGACCGATTTTAATAAACCATAACTTTTCTTACTCGGAATTAATATTTCTTTAAGATTAAATGTAAAAAAGTTAAGGTGTTTTAACAAAATGTTATATAAAAATGACTTCAAAGTGTGAAAATCGAATAAAAAAAGTGTAAATCTTAGATAACTTTTAAAAAATCACGAAGTTGATTTGTATAAAGTATAAACAAATGTATATCATCTTAAAGCTTGAATCTTCTTCTTTCCAAAACCGTAAAGCAATCGAAAATCGGTTGAAAAATGGCGACGTTGTGATAGTGGAGCGATCGCAGACCCGAAAAACGGTTTTTAAGCGATAACTTCCGATTTTGGGGGTGTTAGACAATTTTGAAAAACGCTATCGTAATCTACTCGTCAAGACCTACAACGTACACTAGGTCACTTGAAAAGTTCTTTGATTTTTTTCAATTCTGTAGGACAGTGTAATTTAAAACTTAAATATTTCTCTATTTGATTATATCAATTTGCCACAGCAACCACAAAAAACTGAAATTTGTACAAGAGGCTACAACTCTACATCTAAAAATCCATATGAATATTTTTATAGTTTTATATTTTCTTATTTATTTTATTATAGTATATACTATTTCGATTGATTGGAAATGTTTTATAAAATTCGTAGAAACATGTTTTATTTAATATATATAATGGTCATATGACGAAGAGTAGATATTCCTGGCATTTTTTAAATACCCTAAGTACAGTCAGGGGTATTTACAAATTCAACATGACAACATAACGTCTAAGATTAAGTTGAGATAAAAATGAAGAGTATTAGTTTTTTAGAAATTAGAAATTGGGTTCCACCTAATTGGAGTAGTCCTCATATTTAAGTTTTAATATATGTGCTTTTTTCAATCGTTAATTCGGAATCAACCCAAATAAACGATTGATAAATAATAATAATAATAAATTGTTTTGGATATAGAATGGACACTTAAGGCTGCCGTTGTTGCCATATATTATAATTATTAAGAAATTGCTTTTCCACCGATTAATGTCAATATATTTTAAATATATAATACAAAAAAAAAATTGTATACATATGGTGAAATCATAATTTTTCATGAACTTATATGGTGGTTCATCGAACTGCTGGTGTTCAATAGGTGATTCGAATTTCGAATTTCGAAAAAAGGGCTTATTTGAAAAGTAATGACTGCTACTTTCTATAAAAAGTCAATTATAGAAGAGTGAGCCACCTTCGAAAACAATGAAATTTGTTCTTTTTCCCAAAAAATTTAATAAGTCAGCCTTTTTTTTTTAATAAAAAGACGACACAGAGCCCGCATCTACATATCATGACCAATAACATAAAAAAGCTAACTTTTCAAGTGTCCTAGACATTTTCTGAAAAAAAATGCGATATTTGCACGAAAAGTTAAAAAAAGTATCGTTTTTCGACGTTTTTGGGCACATTCTATCGGCTGTAGTTTTTTTTTTTAAGTTTAGCAATTTTTGTGAATCGGGGTATTTTAGAAAGGTAGTCAGTCTACTGCACTTTTGCGAGAAATTGACACAATTCGAATTATTACAGATTTAATGACCTCAATGGGCACATGAATTTTGAAAAATGTGCTTTTACATTAAAATACTCAAACAAAAGCCATGGAAGAATTAAAAAAATGGATCCAGAATGTTGAAACATGACCCTAACATATAATATAAGTCTCATCTTTGGAAAAGAAAAAGCTTTAAGTTTGCCATTTAGTATAATTAGAGACACTCACATTTAAAAGAGTATCAACTTGTCGATACGCTTATTTTCATAACCAATAACTCACATCCAATTTTCATCTGTTGTCAATTATATTCTGCAGCAAATCCAAAACCTATATAAACCATCCATACTGCAAGAAAGAGAGGAAATGAGAGAGAATGAGAAAAGAAATTGAAGAGAGAAAGAGAGAGAGAGAGAGAGCAAAAGAGAGATACAACATTTTGCAGGCACATTTATAATTCACTTCAAGGTTTGGCTTCAACAGCAATGGAAAGGTAAAAAGTGAAAAGAATAAATATGTATTATGTATACACGAATATATATGTTATTTGCAGGTACTAGGGCAGGCTGACAAGTTCTAAATAAAGAAAACAAATAATCAAGTTTTTCGGTAAGTATACGTTAATGCTTATTTCTGTATTTTCAATAAACAAATAATGACATCTTAGACAAATGACATATCATATATTATTAAGCAGACGAATTCGATAGAAGATGAAGAAACATTTTTGATAAGACAAAATCTAGATTACCAAAAATAAAATTAATAACATTATGCTGCCTTATCCAAGAATTTTTCCACTGTTTACTACCAAAAAGGAAAAATATTAGTTTCTAAGCAAATTTAGATCCATCCCAAATCTATGAAAAATCATTCAAAGCTATCAGAATGTTGCGCGTTTGTTAGTTTTTACACCATAAAATAAAAAATAACACAAAGCATTTAACTAATATTAAGCGAAAACTATATAATTATTTATTTCAAGATTGAACTCTAATTATAATTAGAAAATATTCGGATTTTTAAGCCAAAGCAAAAGTAGCTTTCATTTTTTGAAGCATATTCTTAGTTTTTCTATACGACCAAAGCCATATTTTTATACCCTTTAAAATGGGTGTACTAAATTTGTGCACCTCAAAAATGTATATCTGTTACATACAGAAGGATATGCCGGAGATCCCAAGTTACTCAAGTGTAATAAGATTGATTAGAGATGTTGATATTCCCATGTTTGCCTATCCGTCTGTATGAATGTTACTTATATTTTTTTTTGTTATTTTTTATTTGAATAACATTAACATTTTATTAATGAAAATAATGAAAAAATCCCTAAAAACTATTTTTGACTTATGTTGTTTTAGCAAGAAATAGGATTAGTGGTATAAATTTTAACCAAAACAACTGTTAAGGTTATTTAAATTTAAAATTTTTTTCACTCAAATACTAAATTTAGCATAAAAAAGTCCGTTAAAACTTATTTGTTTGTGTATGAAACAGTTTTTATTGATTCCTAAAAAATTCTAATTTATTGACTTATGAGGTTTTTGAAATGACCGATTCAATTTTAAGCGTCAACCTTAGTCATAAGTAGTGACTTATCCTTTCTCTTCAAATAATACCGTGTATTGTATGTATTGTATTGTAAATGTATTGATTTATGTAGTTTTTACCCAGAATACGTATCTCCCTTTAAGGAACCATTTTCAGTAAAAAAAGCATATTGCAAAATGTGACTTATGAGGTTTTTGAAATGACCGATTCAATTACATTTCACATCAAATTTCAAAAAACAAAAAGTTTTATAATCACAATTCGTTATGTTAAATAGATATCAAAACCACACTTTGATTTCAATTTGATTGCGATGTATGGGTTAAGGATATCTCAAAATCTTCTGCTCTCACATTGTTTTTATGCCCTGTACCTATGGTATAAAGGAAATACTAGATTTGTGAAATGTATGTAACGGAAAAAAGGAGGCGTGGCAGACCCCAAGTCCTTTTTACTAAAATGCTTATACTCACCTCGGGTTCGTCTGTTCGTCCGTCTGTATGAACACCTAGATCTCGAAAACTATAATAGCTAGAGTTACGAAACTTTACCACCTGAGAAGATGAAGTTGGTTAAATCATGTCAATATCTTTCGCCGTTCCCCCGCAGTAGATTTTCGCGTTCAATATTTTCATTTAAAATTTGAATGCATGTGAAATATGAACAAAATTGGACAAATACAACAAAAGTTATAACCATAAATGTAAAAATTTCACTTTCCATTGCCTATAAGCTGCGTCAATATTTGACTCTACGGAATTGTGGTAATCACTTATTACCATTGTCACTAGATCACTACCTAGAATCAAAGCTTTTGGTAAGCTCTAATAAACAAATCCACATCCAAACTTTATTGTAAATATAATTTTGCCCCAAAAAAACAATGCTCTAATTGGAAAATTCTTAGAAGGAATCTGCAGGAATAACATTTTTTTTTAGAAAAATGGTACAGGGTTTTACACTGTGGGGCACCGCCTCGGATATATTACATTATTTTATTTCAAGACAGCTGTTAATACTCATTAATTTTTTTTTCTTAATAAATTATAGTTGGACGCTGTTGAATAAAATCTCAGGGTTTTCGTTTCCTAACTTTTATTTATAAAAATGCTCAACAGCAGAAAGTAAAGTTTAAATTAAGAAAATTGATCATTAAAATTTCGACTTTATATTAATAGGATAATATCTAACCAAGTTGATTAAATAGCTCCCCCTTGCACATGTCATCCCGCGTCAAAGTAAGGTAGGGCTTATGTGTGTTCAAAAACAAAGTATGTACTTTAAAAAGGTTGACTGAAAACCCAACAGATAAAAACTGTTGCCTGTAAAGTCGGTTTTACGGGCGAAGATTTTACGTGACAACGTCTTTTTCTCGGTAGAATATTTATTGATATGAATATTATTAAATTGCACAATAATAATTCCTATTTGAGTGATTTTGTTGAGGATAGGACGATGATAGGAGAAATAGGAAATGAAAGGAAGTGTTTCTGCTGTAATGTGTCTTGCGAAAGTCAAGTCGATGGTTGTTTCTTTTAACGTAGTTGACTTAGAAACGTTTGATACGCAATCAAGATTATACGTATATTTCATGAAATTATGAAACAAGTTGTCAGACTTTACGTTTTCGTATCTCTTAATAAAATAAAAGTTTCTCGGCAGTAGATAAGAAATAAAAAGGTATAAACGAATGGTTTGACAGAAGAAAGGCCGAACTATGCTTGTTAGCATGCAAACAAAATAACAAAATTTTGTGTTGCTAAGGTAGCGCAGTGCGAGTTTCTATTTGTGCATTACTTTTTCCGCAGTTGTAATGCAGATTTTTGGCAGATCACTGCTTTTCTATTTGCCTCCGCTTACAATCCCTCAAACGAAACGCAGCGCTTGTAATCAATTACGTTTTCTGCGGAGGTAATGCAGTATTTCGGCAGACCGCAGAGGCTATGCGCCGCTGGGGTTAATCAGTTGCGCTCACTCAAACCTAAAAATAGCCACCGCTGTGAGCAGTGTCGGTTTGGTGCTGAGCGCTAAGCGCTGCGGCTGACGCTGTGCGTTGCTTGTTGCTGCGATTCACAAAAAGTCGCTGGTTCGTTTATAGATAAGAGCAGAGCGCAAACCAAAAATAAAAATGCCACTTATCGTTACGATTATTTATCGCTAGACTTATCGTTACGGTTATCGTTATACTTTTTCAATGGTGCCTCCCATACAAACCTAATTTAAGACGTTGTCACGTCAAAAAACAACTCATAATGAAAGTTTTAAACCTAGTCTTGGATACACTTACTGTTTTTCTAAGTATACTCCAAAAATTATGATTATTGATTTCTCTTTGAATTAGGAAGTATCTTGAATAAAGGGTTTTATGGCTTTTATTTGTTTGATTACCTTAATTACGTTTCTAAAAAAAATTGCTTTTAACACAAAAAAAACTTAAAGATAAGTAACGGGTGATTCATTAAGACCTTTTTTTTTAATGATTTGGCAAATCCAAATTTTAAAGGAATGATGGGATCTTTATTTATGATTTCGAAAGGATATTTTATGGCATTTATTTTTTAAAAATAATCTAGTTCAAATGTTGGCCGCAACTGCGTTTTAAATGGTCCATCCTGAAGGTCCAATTTTCCATGACTCGTTCAAGCATTTCCACTGTTATTTGGCCAATAGCACGAGTAATGTTGGCTTCCAAGGCCTCAATCGTTGCTGGTTTGTCCACATAAACTGTTGACTTTAAATAACCCCAAAGAAAAAAGTCGAGCGGTGTGATATCGCACGATCTTGGCGGCCAAGGTACGGGTCCCGTACGTGAAATTAATCTCTCACCAAATTGACCTCGCAATAGAGCCATTGTTTCATTGGCAATGTTAACCGGAGCGTCATCCTGTTGGAACCAAATGTCGTCGAGATTACGGGCAACAATTTCAGACAGCAAAAAGTCCGTTAACATGGTCCGATAACGTGCGCCATTGATGGTAACGTTCGCACCTTGCTCATTTTTAAAAAAATACGTACAATCATTGGCCACCAGCCCACAGACCGCACCAAACCGTTGCTTTTCTTGGATATAATGGCAGCTGGTGAACCTTTTCGGGTTGATCTTCTCCCCAAATACGGCGATTTTGCTTATTCACGAAACCGTGGAGTCAAAAGTGGGCCTCATCACTGAACAAAATTTTGGTCGAAAACAACGGATTTTCATCGATCTTACCAAGAGCCCATTCACTAAAACGGCAACGTGCAGGAAGATCATTCGGCTTTCCATGATGATTTGCCAATGAATACTGAACAACTTTGCCTTTGACAGCTGTCATGGATCACGCGTGATCCACACGAAAATCCCTATTGAAAAAAATGGTCTTAATGAATCACCCTTTATGTTAAAGATTTTAGATTCTTCACAATATCGATAGCTATTTATAAAAACTTTGCTATTTAGAGGTGAGAGCAAACCAAATGACTATACATCTTTAAATCTTATCTTAAGAGTTTTTGTTTTCATTCAAAAATTCAAATTTGAAACTGCTTAGTAACGCCATTTGATCAATTTTTTTTTGTTAATTAAAAGTCCTATTCAATTGCCGATAACTTTCGTAACTGCCTTCGTATTTACGACATAAATGAAGGAAAACTCAATTCAATGCTCTTGCGGCTTTTACTTTTCAATTAAATCGGCAGCAAATATGAACAAATTATTTGCTTATATTTATAGTATCTGTGTGTCCGCTGTGTGTCAGTATTTGTGTGTGAAATCAAAAGAAACAGCTCAGTTGTGTTATTGATGGATATGTTCATATATATATATATAGGTATATGGTATATAAACAATTCAAGGTTTCACATTTCAATTAAGTTTAATGCAAATTACAAGCTGAATGTGTTGGTAACTCAGAGCTCGAACAGCAAAAGGCAACTGCCAATTAATCGTCGTCTATCAGAAAATATGAAATGAAATCCAATGATAATTTAACAATATATCAATATTTCATATATATACATATATTTTTTTATGCTCAAGAACTTTACACACGGCACTTGTTGTGCTTTTGAATGTGTCGTTAATGACATGCAATTATTTTCTCATTAAAACTCATTTCCATTATTGTAACTGAAGTGACAAATTAACGTGCTCTTCCATGAAAAAAAGGAACTCTGGGTGGTGATATGGGAAAAAACACAAAAAATCTATGAGCTGTCAGGTAATGGCCAACAAACCACATTGGCATACATTGATTAAACAATCAATCCTTCAATTTGACAATCAGGCATTTTATTTTTTATTATTTGCTTTGTATTTACCCAGGGACAGAAGATCTGTAATTAAAGCGAAACGTGCGGCTGGGTCACGTGCAGCTCTTTCCAGACGGTTGCACGTCACTCATCATCTTGGACGTCATCAACAGCATCGTCATCATTATCAGGAAAAAGCTTAACATGCGAATATTAAAAATTATTATTGTATACGCTGGAAACGCAAAAATGGGCAAAAATGAGCAAAAACTGGCAAAAAGTTAATGCCAGTGCAATCGCTATGAGAAAAGTTGGCGAAATTTTCATTTAAAGCTGCTTAATTTTTCTACCATTTTATTGTTATTTTTGTTGCGCCATAATTGCAGTCTGAGAAACTGCTGTGTGACGTCAGACTGAGAAAAAGAGTCAGTTTTTTTAAAGCATACTTTCAGGCGCGCATTAAACATATTCAAAGCTCTCGTACTATGCTTCTCTAGTTAAAAGGAAATTCTCTTGTTGAAGCATATTGAAAATAACTAGTCACATTTATAGGTCGATAAGACTTAAGAGTTAACTCCTTTCTTAGTTCCACCTCGGCCTTGAACTACAGCCAATATGTGAAAAAAACTTTTAAGAGTTGTATTTTGTCTACTTAGTTTTTCTTTGCATAATTCCAAATATTTTGGGAGTTTTCAAATATTGAATATTTAGTAGACTTTTATATAAATAACTAGATCTTTATTTTCTTCCAATGATTTATTTTTGTGGCGAATTCACGAAATTGCATTATGTGCAAATATTGATCTGATCATATGTATTTTATACAGAAATCAAAACATGAATTGTAAGCAAAAATCCTTTCTTCTTAAGAAAACTTTCTTGGAAAGAAATAACTAAATCAATATTAATTTCTAAAATTGATGAAATTGTAAATTATCCTACCGAGTTTTTAAATTCACTTGATTTGCCATGAATGTTAGGAGTGGCAACCCTTATCTCTAAGGGTATGAAAAATAGATGTTTGCCGATTCTTAGGCCTGCCCAATAAGCACACAAAATTTTCTGAGAATCGGTCTAGCCGTTTCGGAGGAGTATGTTCACACAAAAACCAATATTCACAAAAATGCGTATATCTCACGAACCAATTCACACAAACACATCGCAATAGGCTTAAAACCTCCGCATTGACCTCAAACACACGCAAAAATCAGATTTTAAATTCATCGACTCGTTCATGAGAACACCGATAGCACGTAAAACATAAGTTTCTTCTTATATATAAAATTCTAGTTTCACAATGTTAGTTACCATACTCATCCGAAACGGCTGGACCGATTCTCATGAAATTTTGTGTGCTTCAATAAAATAAAATTTATAACGTTTATAATTTTTGTGATTCCTTTCGACAAAAACAATTAACTAAAAAATATTAGTTAATCTGACAATGTACACAATGCCAACCTAAATTAAAAAAAAATGGTATTGGAAAATCAAATTGTCCTTTTTAGTATTTTCGTCGCAATTTTGTTATGTTTTCTCAACCCAAAACAATCCTTGGACTTCCACGAACATTTCAAGACCAAAATTAGCCAAATCGGTTCAGCCGTTCGTGAGTAAATAAGCTTCGAAGGAACATAACATTGTGACACGAGAATTTTATATATAAGATAAATAACAATATTAATGGGATCTTATGGCAACATTTTCTGAAAATATTGATCTAAAGACATTTTTATTTCCTCATGCTATAATTCTTGGTAGCATATACGAGATTATTATTTTTAGTAATGGTTGAAGAGATATACCGCGACCCAATGTGATCTATTGCATCGCTTCACGGTTTGGACTTAGGGTAACAATGATCTCCGCAGTGAGCTTGTTTCTTTTGCTGACGAGTATCCGAGATACTCCCCCACATATTCTGGCGAATGGCTTTAGTTAAGGTTTTTGAATCTAGTCAAAGAAAGAGTTTTTTGTTTTTAAACAAATTTTCTAAAAATAACGTCTTTTTACAGATTTTCAGATACAATTTAATTTCTTAAGCTTTCTCCAAAAACTTATGAAAACTTAAAGCATTCACGGTAATGCCTAACAAATTGATTCCGTGCACACAATAACACATTTAAATAATTTTAAATTTTGTCATCCAGACTCATATTCGTTTCAATTTATTAGACTGAGCGCCTTTATAAAGAGTGAATATTTTTAACACTCAAGCAGGTCTCTTACTTAAGAGCATGAGTCATAAAAAGTATAACAAAACACCACAAAAAATTCGAAAGTGTTGAAAAAGACAAAAGTAATAAAATTAATGCATACATCATTATAAGCATAAATTATTTTTTATTTGTCATAAAAAGTCTATTGAACTTTTCTCTTTCATGAACAAAGAGTTTTTGGCATATTTATTAAGATGTTTATACTACGCTGTCCAAGAAGTATACATATAACAGACATGTATAAAATGAATTATTTTTTTCGCTGTAAGTTTATGCCTATAAAATTAAAACCAAGGTTTTAGAGGTTTGGCGTCAAAATCCTGATTACTTGATTCCACATGTTCTGTTCTTAGACCAACATGATCTACTAGTCTATAACCTTCCATACAAATATACGAATTCTTACGATTTTATGAGATTTTGCGTATAATTAAAAAAAAAATTGAAAATTGCTCCAACTAGAATTAGCGGTATCTCCATTTTTTATTTAAACTTTGGAATCTCAACCGTCGATTATGATAAACCTTTAACAACAATGCTTGACTATGAAAAACAAATTCAAGGCCATTATAAGGAGAATTTAAATTTGAAGAGTTCCCTTAAACGATTTCATTGAGATTCATTTATGTAAAATCGATTATGCGAGATTGTTGCAAGATTTGCGATAAAGAATTTAAAAAGTTTTGTTTTATCTTTACAGTATGGGGAGAACCATAACTTCATCAACAATCTTTCTTCAGTTCACTCTCTCCCTCGCTTCATCTTTCCAATTGCAACTGTTCATCATCTTCAGGTGTGCTTCAATGTCAACAAGCAATCTCCTTATTGGTCGGCCATATTTTCTTCCTTCTGTTGGACGTAGAGTAAACCCCATCTCCTGAGTTCGATTAGTATCCGTATACGTTGTTGTAATGAATACGATATATGACGTCTTCAAATCGAACAGGACCAAACATTTTTCTCTTAATGCTTCTCTTGAATCTCGATAGTTGGCTTATAACATTAAGTGTCCATATTTCATCACCATATGTGAAGACCAGGAGTAAATGCTTGCCAATATTAAAAAAATTAATTTAAAAAACTAGAGAAAAAGACACACAATCTGCTAAAATTTTATTTGAACATTTTCTTTAATGCATTTTATAAAAGATTCTCAAGATGATGGGTTCGAGCAATTCTATTCAAGATTTAATGAGTTAATAAAAATCTTGCAGAATTGTTCGATTTTGATGATATTTAAAAATATTATAGAGGTATTATTTAGAGATTTTTTCGGTTTGTCGAGTTTTTATCGGGTTATTTATTCTTTGTTTTGTATATTTATACCCTGTACCGTATGGTACCAAGGGTATATTAAGCTTGTGCAAGCCGAAAATGTATGTAACATATAGAAGGAGACGTCGGAGACACCCCAAAGTTACCTAAAATATGATCAGGGTGAATAGAGAAGTCCATATACCCATGCCCGTCTGTCCGTCTGTCGATCCGTCTGTGTTAAGGCCTAGATCTCAGAGATGGTAAGAGATAGAGTTACCATACTTTCACATTAGATCCCATATTAATCCATAGGAGACAAGTTTATTTTATTTTTTTGATATCGCAGATAAATTATATAGCTCCCATGGGGGTGTTTGAGACGACCTCGACAAAAAAAAATAATATTAGATGAATAATTCGTTTGTTTATGAAGATATCGTAACCAAATTTGGCATTCGAAAGTTTTTTATAGTTTCCAATCACTGTACCAAATTTGATCGAAATCGGTTGACTATATCATATAGTTCCCATAGGAACGATCGGTCAAAAAAAATTTTTGCATAAAAATTCTTCTGTTTTTGGTTTTTTGTGAAGAAATCGGAGTTTATTACAAGCTAGTGGTACAGGGTATCCTTAAGTCGTCCGCGCCCGACTTTACTTACGCCATTTTTTTTTGTTGGATATTAAACTATATGTTAAAAATTTCTGGGCTAGCCAATGGTTTTTTAATTATTATTTCAAAATATTTTAAAATTTTTTGTTTTTAAATTAAAAATTCAAATTTAAATTAAATTAAATTAAAAAAAAAAAATATCCATAAAAATAATAGAGGTCACATTTTCGAGTGTTTCAATTCTTGTTAAAAAAATTTAAGTAAATAAACCTATAAATGGAAGTTAATTTAGAGATTTCAACTCAAATGGTCATCATCCATTGCAGTAGTGGCAAAGAATCGTAAAGTGCGAGAATGTACACTGGTTCCAAATTTAAATTTGTTGTCCGAAATTTAAAAAAATTAAACAAGAGATGTGTAACTTGGCACAGGCTCTTTCTATGATAATGCCAATAATAGGCTTTTTACACTATGGCACATCTGACATCTAATATCGAAGATGCTACGTATGAATTTGCCGTTCCGAAAGTTTCAACATCATTTCAACATCTTGTCGGAACGTCTCTATGTCATTGTGTCCCGATAAAAATATATTCGATAATTTATTTGTGCAGCTCTAAATTCGCTGCGAAATTGCAATGTCCACAAAAAGAGTGGCAACTATGAATTATCGTTTAAGACATCGATATTAAAAGTATCATACCTAAATTTTGCAATTTTGATGCAAAGCAATCGATACAAAAGCTAAAGCACTATTTTTTAAGCGTGTGTGTAGCTAGCAAGTCACTTAAATTAAATTCGCAAAAAACTTTAGTCGGAATTAAATCATATTGAAAGAGTAAGTATTTTTATTTTTGTGCAGTGAATTTACGCCAATATCCATTTAAAAATATTTGTATTTAATTTTCGTGTACATATTTCATTATATTTTGCGTTTTGTACAGCACGCCCCGGCAACAGTGCAGTTTTGCTGAATATCGCCAAGCGCAAGCAAGCTTAGACGGGAAAAAAATGTCCGACGAAAAGAAGGAAGCTAAAACCGAGCAAATTAATGTGAAGGTGCTTGGTCAGGACAATTCCGTGGTTCAATTTAGAATCAAAAAACACACTCCGTTGCGTAAACTTATGTGCGCCTACTGCGACCGTGCCGGACTCTCAATGGAAGTGTTGCGCTTCCGTTTCGATGGAATGCCAATCAACGAGAAGGATACGCCAGCCTCGTTGGAGATGGAGGAAGGTGACTCCATAGAGGTCTATCAGCAGCAGACCGGAGGTGTTGATGTTTAATAAATATAGCTTAGCTATTTACTCTTTATTTGTATGACGACATTAAATATGAGTATGCATTATTCTACAAATTAGCAAGAGAATGTATGGGAACAGTTTGTTTGCATCCAGAAATAAATTAATATGCATTTGAAAGAATAAATTGGAAAAATAAAACATTCTGAAAACTACGAAATTAAGAGCTTGACCAACAGTATTGGTAGTTTTGTTTTGATGGCTTGGTTAGAATTGCAGCTGTCGCGAAAAGAGCTTTGTTTTTCTACACAACTCCTATACATTCACAATTCAAGCGACGCTTCTTTAACATTTGTAAATATATTTACACATCCTAAATGACCGGGCTTCCAATTTTTGTGGCAGAGTCATTGGAAAATCGATTTTTATGGTACTGGATAATGCTTCATGCTACAATGTCCATATGATCCAATTTTTTTTAACAGAAGTCAATACATTAAATTGGCCATCTTTGAACAAATTTACAGGAAGCACAGAAAAAATGGTAAAATCAAGTCCTGAACTTTTGCAAAGGTCTATATAATCAATAAATCATAGGAAATTGCAAAATATTATACATTTTTTTACTTATATCAAAATACTTTTGCCCACTATTGTATGTTAGCTCATTTGGAATAACGCTGGATAATAAGTCCAGTTAAATAGTAGAGTGAGGTTAGGTTAAAACCTTAACATTTTGCTTAACAGCACCACAACAGTAAACAACCTTTACTGTTACGTGTGCTTTGCAGTAGTGACATCGACAAAAATTGGTGAGAAGTAATCGTAACCTTGAGAATTAGATATATCTACATATATGTATGCATGTATGTATTATTATTATTATTATTATTTAGAGATAGTACAGTTTATAAAACTATATCTAACTTAAGTTAATATAGCGCTGGCTGCTGGGCCTCTGGCTATGTAGTTTTTACATGGTATGTTTGCTTATAAATATATTTACATGTTTAGATTTTGTTGTATATATTGGTGTCTTTTAAAAAATGTATGATTTTGTTTGTGTTTTCTGGGGAGGGGTTAGCAAGGCAATTTATAAGGTTGGTGTTTTTAAATATTCGTGATCTACTTTGGGCTAGGGTTGGGCAAGCGTTAAGTATGTGTTCTATGGTGATTGTGGTGTTTGTTTGGTAGAAAGGGCAGAGTGGGGATATGTTGGTGTTTAGGTAGTGTTGGTGTGTTAAGTTTGTATGGCCTAATCGAAGTCTTACTAATTTGATATGATCAGTTCTTCTAGTTTGTTGGTTTGGTGTAATAGGTAGGTAGTCAGATATGTGGGTATAATTTGTGTTAATGTTAACACCATAACAGTGAGTTATGGTGTTTTCATGTTTTGCAATCGGTAGGGTGACCAACTGTCCCGGAAAACCGTGTTACCAGGTTTTGACTGCTTGTCCCGGTGTCCCGGTTTTTTTTCTCTAATGCTTATTTAACATTTTCAACAAAGAAATGTATTAAAATGTACCTTTTTTTTTTTTTTTAGGTAAAAATTACATTTTCAACAAAGAAATTTATTGAGATTTACCTTTTTTTTTTTTTTAGGGACTTATCCACACAAAATAGTGCGATATATACCTATATACATTAAAAAAGCGAGGTGTCGGGAAATGTCCCGGTTTTAGACGAGGAATGTCTTAGTTTGCCTCTTTGGCATATGGTCACCCTAGCAATCGGTCGTGTTTATGTTAGGTATGTGAATCAAAGGCATTTTGAGTGCGGACTTAGCTGTTTGGTCAGCTAATTCATTGCCTGCTATGCTTGTGTGTCCTGATATCCATAGTAAATTTATTTTTGGTGCTAGGGTTGTAAGGAGCGATCTAATGATTTTAGGATATGTGTTGCTGTTGTTTGTATTTTGGATTGAGTCTCTTGCTGCTAGGGAGTCCGAGCATATGACGAATTCGCCTATTTTATTTTTAATAAGTTCAATGGCTTCTAGGGTTGCAATAGTTTCCGCTGACAAATTTTAGGAAAAGTGAGGCAGGCTGCCGTATTTTAATACGGTTGTCTCTGTGGTGACAGCATAGGTTGCGATGGAGTTTTTCTTCGAACCATCAGTGTATATAAAGGTAAGTTTTCTGAATTGTTCTCTTATATGTAGGAATAGTTGTTTGTAAGTATCCGCAGGTGTATTGGGCTTGGCGTATATTCGGAGTGATGTGTTTATTATGTTTGGCGGAAGGAGCCACGGGGGTGAAGTTTTAATATTTTTGATTGGTAGGTATGGTAGATTGTGTTGGTTGCAATAATTTCTTGTATGTTGTATGATGGCTGTCGGTTTTTTCAGGAGGTTGCGTGGTTTGATCAGTTTCGAAATGGGTGTATCTTTGGAGTTTATCAGACTCTTGCTGAGTTTTGCTGTGAGGTAGTCGCGTTTGAGTTCTATTGTTGGAATATTAGCTTCGTAAGGCATATTGTGAATGGGTGTAGAGCGAAAGGCTCCCAGCGCTAGTCGGATTGATGCGTTGAATGTGGTTTTTAATTTGTTTAAATTGCTTTTGGGTGAATGTCCATATAAGAACAGTATGTCTAAGGGATGCAACCAGTGGATCTGAAGAGGCTGCCAACATATTCAAAAGGTCCTAGTTTTCCCTTGATCTTGATATTTTACAAGTATTTATGGCTCTGAAATTTTTATAGTCCTTGTTTCTTGATTCCTGGGCTTCTTCTGACATCTCCCCAATGAGTGGCAATTATATTCAATTAAAGATAGGCCATTTGCCAAAATTTTGTGAAGTGTGGGAGCTAGTTTCTTTCCTGGATATTTTTCCATTAGCAGCACTGCAGTCTTAGTCGCATATTCACTAAATTTGCTGCCGTTAATTTTTTCCTTGCAGTTGAGAATATTTAAAATAACCAATCTTTTGATAATTTCTTGATCCTCTCCAGTTATTTCCGATGTAGTTTTGAATTTGCCGGTGCTTTCCTTAATCCTTTTAAGTCGCAAAGGGCTGTCATCGGCGATCGTTTTTGTTTTAGGCGTCCTTGTTTTTTCATCGTCTTTACTTTTTTTTATAGAAACTCCGAAAGATGATTCGTTGCTTTATCGACTGTGCCATCGACAAGCTTTTTTTCTTTCGAGTAAAATTTGAGCACTCGTCCAAACATTTTGTAGGTCTTTCTTTGCTTCGGTGCGTAGACGCCTGAGGTTCTTCTGACATATTTTCAATAAGGGTAAGTCCTTTTAGCCAGTTTTTGTTTTTCTTACTAAAATTTTCTTGGTTGCGATCAGAGTTTTGCCAATTTGTTTTTATTTTGGTATAAATTAGACTAAGTTTTCTTTGTAAGTTATCAAACTTCTCTTTATCTGCTTTCTCAACATTAAGTTCCTTTCTGATGGCCGAATCGAATTCCTTTGCTTTTAGTTTTTTAACAAATCAGATAATTTAACGTTTTCCAAAGACAACGTTACACTTATAAAATCACTGCTTACGAAATATATTTAAAAATACTTTTTGCTGTAATGTGTGTTCTTATAAAGTCGAAACAAAACTATGATGTTTCTGAAGTATTCAGGCAAATACATATATACAATTTTTAAGCCTATATCCAGAAAGCTTGGAACAGCAACAAATTAAAGCACATTAAATGTTCTAGAACTACCTGGAAACATAAAAATTTGGGATGATTTATACTTTTTTTTTTTAAATGTTACAGGCGTTAAAGTGAAAATATAAGCAAAAACCTCTAAAATTAGTAGCTTCTTTTACTGCGTGTTCTTCTTCTTATACCTGGCAGTATATTATGGAGTTGGGTTTTAAGGACAGAGATTTAGACTTATATTTTTCTACCCTGTACCGTATGGTACAACAAGTATATTAAGTTTGTGCAAGCCGAAAATGTATGTAACATATAGAAGGAGTCGTCGGAGACACCCCAAAGTTATCTAAAATATGATCAGGGTGACTAGAGAAGTTGATGTACTCATGTCCGTCTATACGCCTAGATCTCAGAGATTGTAAGAGCTTAAGTAACCAAACTTTCACATTAGATCTCATATTATTTCATAAGAGACAAGTTTTTTTCCTCGAAAAAACCAATAGTTTTAGATGCATAATTCGTTTGTTTATAAAGATATCATAACCAAATTTGGCATTCGAAAGTTTTTAAAATTTTTTTTTTTCAAATTTGATTGAAATCAGTTGACTATATCATATGGCTCCCATAGGAACGATCGGTCAAAAAAATATTGTTTGCTTAAAAATTCTTCTGCTTTTGGTTTTTTGTAAAGGAACCGGATTTTATTGCAAGGTAGTGGTACAGGGTATCCCAAAGTTGTCCGCGCCCAACTTTACGAACGCCATTTTTTTATTAAAGCTTTTTCGAGTTCCATCAACAATTTCTGGTTTGCTTCAGATTTAAGCATTTTGTAGCGAGTAAAAGCTTAAAGAAAGCAGGAGTTAAGACTACGGCATGCTTTGTTTGCTGCAGCTGTTTTTGACGTTATTTTCATGCTTGAATTTCCCATGGAATGCGCCAAAGTCTAGACATTTTGATATGCCTAGTAAACATGTGCGACAATTTAAAGCTGCATTTTTGAGTGTTGAGTGCTTGACGGCAACAACACTCATACGTCACGTTGTCCCTGCTACATCCCAGCTACATAAATCCTTGGCACAGACTCAGTGCACATTAAAAGTTTGACTAAGAGCTTATGGCACCATTTGTTAAAAACGATTTTTAATGCAGCCTCGAATTCGAGGAGAAAAAACCCTGAAAAACCCGCCTTGGTTTGCGGACTAAGCCGATGCCACTGTCATGGCCATTGCCAGCTCACATCGACATCTAATGGCTTTCCATGTGTCACAGAGACACAGCGGCAAAAGTTTTTCCGCTTTTCTTTTTTTTTTTTTTTAATGAGCGCGCATCATTTTGTGTCATTTGGCCGGGCTTAGTGCATTTAAACTGCTTTTTTGGACACTATAATTAGTTGGTGGCGCATTAGAGCGGCATTAAATTGGAATTAGTAAATGATTTTAATGATTTTGTCACAGCTTGCAACATTGCAGCAGTTTGCCTGCCACAGTTTCACACAATTCACAATTTATGTAAAAAGTGATTATTTTTTAAGCAAATTGCGCTTGAAATACTTTTGTTTGTTGTTTTGAGTTTTGTGGCATGATTTTTAATTGAAAAGTTATACAAACTATAAACAGCAAACAATTTTCATCATATCTAAAATGAAATCATGCTGTGATTTTTCAACTCTGTTGAATTTGTAAATAAATTAAGAGCTTTCTTCTTTTTTTCTGCACTAAATAAAATAAATTTTCAATTTTGTGCTAAGCTGTGTTTTTTGAAAACTGAAAGAATCAAAGCATTTACATTATTTACAAGTTTTGACTTTTTGTGCATGCAACATTTGAATTAAAGTAAATAAATTATAAAATATGTAATTTTCCGCATGGAAAATGCTGAAAATGTTGCCTGGTCAAGTAATTTGTTTAACTGATTGATGTATTGCAGTAATTTGATAAATCAAAATGTAAAGGAAAATCAAAAATGTCAAAAATGTTATTTAAGTCTATTATGAGTGGAAAGTAGAAAATCAGGACAAATAGGACATATAAATGACAGTAAGAAATAAGCATTATTTTTATTGAGAATGAACTTACAAAAATAAATCTCTTTAATTTTGTTTTTTAAAATGTACATGGATCAATACTCAATAAGGGTGCTTAAATATAATTGTTTTGTACGTCTCCATAGCATGGACGAAACAAGTCCCTAGTAATTTTCATATTTTGTAGCTTAAAATCTGTGAGGATTCACATGGATATTCAAGGATATGTGGATGCTTGATATTTGTCCTACGTCCGTCAATGTTTCAGTTGGAACACCATTTTTAAATCTTTTAATATCTACAACAGTAGTTTAGTAAATGAAACTTTTCTCATTATAGGTAAAGTGGAACATTTTCGAAATCCATTCTTTAAGACTGAGATATGATTATTTTGTTATTTACTTAAGCTAGTATATGCTTTTCATCTGAGATTTTAAAAATAGTGTTGTCTTCTTTAGTTATAAAATACAAATTAAGTAATGAAATCTGGAGCAAAATGCTAGATGGCGCCAGCAAAAAATTATCTCTAGATTGCGGAAGCGTTATACTTCACAGTTGTGTTTACTTTAATAAAAGTAACATTGGAAACTAATGAAATTTAATAAGATACATAGAATCATTTAAATAAATGGCGTACGTAGAGTCGGGCGGGGACGACTTTGTCCTATTCTGTACCCTACTCTTTGTGTACCCTGTACCACAAGCTTGCAATAAAATCCGGTTCCTTCATAAAAAAAAACAGAAGAATTTTTAAGCAAAAAATTTTTTTGACCGATCGTTCCTATGGGAGCTATATGAAAAAAAACTAATGATTTCGGGGTACCTTGTACCACTAGCTAGCAATAAAATCCAGTATTTGGCTTAAGAACACCATAAGACATTTGACGGCAAAATTGGGTTACGATACCTTCATGAGCAACAAAAAACCGATGAATTTTTAACCAAAAATGTTTTTTGACCGAACGTTTCAATAGTTGATATAGTCAACCGATTTTGATCAAATTTGGTTTTCTGCTTGAGGACTCTACAAAAATTCGAAATCCTAAATTTGGTTCAAATATACGAGTGGTATTCAAAAAGGAAGTTTCCCTAATTTTAAAAAAAAGTACAAAAAAATTTTTAGGTTACAAAATGAATATTTATTAATTATTTGACTCACAAACTATTTTGCTACATACTCACCTTCGACTTGAATACATTTTTCGTATCTGTTATAGAGTTAATAAAAATCTTCTTTTAAAAAAAACATGTCCAATCGTGAATTTTTTTTTTGTTGGTTGATTTTTTGGAACCTGGTACAACAATCAATGCGGATCGTTACTGCGAAGTTTTAAATAAGCTTAAAAATGCCATCAGACGAAAACGTCCAGGAAAATTATCCAAAAAAATCTTACTCTTTCATGATAATGCACGGCCTCATTCTGCTCAAAAACGAGAACTTTATTGGAAAAATTCAAATGGGAAATTTTCGATCACCCACCCTCTCTCCGGATCTCGCACCAAGTGGGCAGCATTTTGTTTCAATCGAAGAAGTCCAAACATCTGTCAAATTATGGCTCCAAAAAACAGGACACGTTTTTTTAAAAGAAGGTTTGCATAAACTCTATAACAGATACGAAAAATGTATTCAAGTCGAAGGTGACTATGTAGAAAAATAGTTTGTGAGTCAAATAATTAATAAATATTCATTTTGTAACCTAAACATTTTTTTTGTACTTTATTTTAAAATTAGGGAAACTTCCTTTTTGAATACTCCTCGTAGTTACCAACAAACAAAACGCAACGAATTTGGTTCAAAAACGATATTTTGATAAAGTCAACCAATTTTGATAAAATTTAGTACAGTGGACAGGTATTCTAAAAAACTTCTGGATGCGAAATTTAGTTCCAATATCTTCACAAAAAAAGGAAACAACGAATTTTGTTCAAAAAACGTTTTTTTGACCGATCGGTCCTATGGGAACTCTAAAAAACTTTTGAGTGTTTTTTTTTTTTAAGTCTAAAGGGGTTTGGTTTTTTCGGGGTCCTCTGAAACACCCATTTGGGAGCTATATAATGTAACCCCGACATCAAAAAATTAAACAGACTTGTCTCCTTTGGAATAATAAGGAATCTAATCTGAAGGTTCGGCTGGTCTAGCTCTTACCATCTCTGAGATCTAGTCGTTCATATGGTCAGACGGACGGTCGGACGGTCGGACGGTCGGACGGACAGACGGACATGGGTATATCAATTTCTCTAGTCAACCTGATATATTTTTAGGTAATTTTTGGGGGTCTTCGTAGTCTTCTTTTGTATGTTACATACATTTTCACAATGGTAAGGTCTAGTTACATAGCATACTAGGGTATATCAATAATTTTCTTCCAATAGTTCTCGTACAATACATTTCCATTTTTCGTTTGATGTTACGCAAAAAGAGAGTTATTGTTGCACTGTTAACTAATACTAACTAATATTAGGAAATCCCAAAAAAAAACAAATTTTTTTAAATGAATATTTTTAAAAATCATTTCCTTCACTCTTAAGTTCTCACAAATGGTTTTACTTTTTATTTGTTTAGTAAAATTTAAACGCAAAACACAAACTAAACAATTTCCCCGTAAAGCGACATTTAAATATAAATAAGTAAGTCTTTGTAGTTTCTTTTGTTGATAGATTTATTCCCTGTCTTATGTATGCCCATTAAAATGGTTTTAATTACTATATATGGTATCTATAAGCCAAAGTTTATAGCAAACATATCAATCAATTAGTGACAAAAAATGCCGAGCTTGGAAGACAAAAATAATTGCTAATTGAAAATGTGGCCTTCATAAAAAATTGGAATCAGTTGTTGTGGTAACCGACGGTAGAATACCCTGCACGCAATTTTCCAAAGACAAATTAAACATCTGTATGTAGGTATGCAGATACAATCATGATGATTGTTTTCAAGGCCATATGGCGAAAGTATCCACAATTATTATAAATTATGTTATTAAGTATAATATATATAACTTCCAAAGTGGAGAGACTGTAGCTTACTTGTATACTTAATAGAAAAGGTGAAAAATTGAGCTTAGTCAAAAACATCACTTATAGTACATATGTACCGATATACCCTTATAAAGTGGCAATTAAAAAATAATATCCGACAGAAAATTTTAATGAAACTTTAAGATCAAGCGTTCTTTTAATATCTACAGTACCTGATTCTACTTTCAGCTGCTTAAATTTCCATTTCCAAAATTTGTTAGCTAAATTGCCGAAACTCATAAAACTATTGGTATGGGGTATTTCGTATACGAAAGCAATCCCAATTAGAGGTATTCCCAAAGATAAAGCAACTCGGCCAGAAACTTTTCCCAAGTTCCCCCCAACATTAAAACCAAGCAGTTGCATAAAACATTAATTAAATGCATATTGTGGTCGATTATATTTATGTTAATGTCATTCATCAACGAAAACTGTTTGACCAGGGCTGAAATCAGGGTTGCAACTGCATCATCAGCTGCTGAGCATCGCCTGAGGTTAAATGATTTAAAGTCAACTGCGTTGGCGCCAACGGCTGCGTCGGCGTCAACGTCGACGTTGACATCGCATTAATGTCAATCAGCTGTGTAATTAACGCATTTGAATGAATACAAAGCATTCAGTGGGAAGCACAAACCCAAATACAGTGAGACTAGAAATTATTCAAACACCTTTTAGTTTAAGATCTGTAACTTTACGAAAAGTTTTACAAGGCAAGATACCTTTTATTTTTGAAAACCAATATAACTTTTATGTTAAGTTTTTCGGAAAGTAGTTTAAAATAAAAAAAGTTATAATGAAAGAGCCTTTATTCAATTATGAAAAATTAATCATATGTACTAACATTTGTGATTAAGCTTATGTGAATACATTTGTAAATATTTATATAATACTGCTATTTAAATAATCAACGTTTTTATAAAAAAAAAAAAATTTAAAATGTTCACCCAAGAGCCACCACGGTCGTCTCTCTGTCAATATTTTAAAAAAAAAATTAGGTGTAAATTTTTCAAATTTTGTTTGCTGTCTATATCTTTTAATATACATCGTTCTGAGTTACTGCAGCTATTTATTGAAATTATTTAGAGAAATAGTAATCAAATTGATTTCAACAAATTAGTCAGATTCAAACCACAAATAAAATTATATTTGGTGAAATAAAGGGCACCAAATATACTAAAATCATACTAAGTGATAGGGAGGAGTAGGAAGTTATGGTTCTATTTTTGCTTTATTTTATTTATTTAAGTTATTTTAACTTGAATATGTTACGTAGAATTGAAATTTTATTTTATTTTGTTTTTGTTTAAATAAAAGAAGTCTTATCAATCGAATTTTATTATTATCCAATTTTTATTACAAAATTTTTATTTTGTTTCTTACAACGCGGCATTTTTTGGGAACCTATTCCCTGCGTGTAAGGAGGGTTACCTGTACTTGACAATTTTTGGAAAAAAGTATTATTATAAAAAATGCACGCGGGGAATAGGTTCCCAAAACATGCCGCATTGTAAGAAACAAAATATAAATTTTGTAATAAAAATTGGATAATAATAAAATTCGATTGATAAGACTTCTTTTATTTAAACAAAAACAAAATAAAATAAAATTTTAATTCTACGTAACAAATTCAAGTTGAAATAACTTAAATTAATAAAATAAAGCAAAAATAGAAGCTGACTTCCTACTCCTCCCCATCACTTAGTATGATTTGTTTCGAACGTTTTGTTCGTACTAGTTCAAAATCTGAGCTTGATCCACTATCAGATTCGGTCATTCTTTCATCGATTATTAGTTAGAACAAATCTTCTAATGAAGTTTGTTTGCTCTTATTTCGTAAATCTTTATTAATTTTTTGATAGGGATTTAAGATGTTTTTAAGATTTCTGCTCTATCCTTTAAAGGATCGTTCTCCAAAATGTACTCTTCTAACTGCTTTGTCCTATTTAAAACTTTCTCGATATTTTTAATTTAAAAGTTTTTATTTTTTGCATCGGAAAGATCGTCAGAGCTATCGCTAACCTATTCTTCATTTGTCATTGCCACTAAACGGCTTCGTTTATTTCGTCGTCCGCAATTAATTGTTGAATATCATCATTGTTATTTCATAAAATCCATCGCCTTCTACCGCATGCGCCAATCTTACTATGTTCTTATATTAATTTTCTATTGGTGTATCAACAATTTTAAATTTTGTTATTCCAAAAAAAAAGCTGCTTACTTTACACGTTTAAAAAGAAAAAAAATTACATTATATTTACGATTTAATAATGTACGTATAATTAATATTCCCACTGTACATTCAAACACAAGCTTGCAGTCAGACTCACACACACCTTCATTAATAGAGGCGCACGCACACATACTCGCAATCACATACACACACACCGACACACACATACGACAATATCGCTAATCTGTCTGGGCAGAGATTTGATTACGCCGAATGCGAATGCATTGCCTGCCTGCCTGCAACGTGAAATCCGATTCGAACGTGCCAAATTGTGGCAGCTCTAATGTCGGCAACATCATCAAAACACCGGACGGCATACGGACAATAATTAGCGATTAGCAGTTTAAACTCTGGTGATGGTTAAGAGACAAAGAGGAGTGCAGCGGGGGGTAACTGGCCAAGCCTGAGGCCAAAACAATTCAAGCTTTTAAATCTGGCTACAGTTCAGTTTCAGTGTCAGTCTCTTGGCTAATTAAACTTGGTATTAATTTGGCTTATTATAAAAAAATATTTTTATTTACAACACTATTTATGAATGGAAACCACAGTTGTGAAATACCATAAAGCAAATGGATACTTCTTTAATATGAATAAGATTCTGATATCGATTTGAGATAATAAGCTGCAGTTTAGAAGGCTAACCATAAGTTCAAGCGATGTGTATCGACATTTTCATTAATCAACACTGAGAAAAATTGGGTGTGAATTTGGGATGAATCCAGTTATCTAAACTTTGGTCAATATAATTTATGAATGCTTTATATTGTTTAGAAATCATATTTGTAACACTGAATAAATTATACTACTAATATAATGAGATATTATGTAAATAAATTCGTTACTATGAAAAATATTCTGATGTCGATTTTTAGCGCTAAGGGCAAGTTATCTAAGTTTTAAATAAATATACACTGTAAAAATCATAGTAATAATATAAAACCACTAGACATTAGGGTCAGTTCAGAAGTCAAATAATTGGCGTGAATCATTTCCATATTTTTTCCACTTTTTATAAAGACGATAATAAATATATATTTGAATCATCACTGTCAATAATTTTTTTATTTTTACAAATATATTTGAATAATTTGTATTATATTATTTTATTTTGCCAGATAGATGCTTTTTAGAAAGTCATCTCAAACGGACTCATGTGGTGAATATTTAAAAATTTTTTTTAAAATAATAAATTTTTTTATTAACGTTTTCGTTTTATAATATAATAAGTATATTTTAGAAAGATGAGCTTATGAAAAAATTTATTGATAGAATTTTTGAAATGAAGAGCTATGAAAGTTATATGAGTTTGCATACTTTATCAACTAAATAATTAGTTTAAATTTATTTGAATCTGTTGTTGTGGTAAATTTTAAAATGTGTTAAAGCTTAAAAAGCTAAACAATTAAATATAAAGTCTGACGGGAAGGTTACTATATGTATTAATCGGATGCAATGTTTCAATTAAGATTTCCAAGAGAATAATAGGTAAAATGTTGTAAATAAAAAAAAATAAAAAAAGCATTAAGCTGCGCTTTGTCTGGTTTTTTCCGGTAGTGTCTAAGTAATATTTTAATCGCGTATTACTGCATTTTTATAGAAATCGCCTTAAATTAAAATCTCGACTTATACTCGTTTTATGCACAAGCTAAATATCCTGTTCGTAATCCACCAAAAGCTCACCGGAAGCAAATGAAAAATTTATGCCACCATAAATAAAAATGGCGTACGTAAAGTCAGGCGCGGACGACTTTGGGACACCCTGTACCTGGAAAAATTTTTTTTTTATCGATCGTTCCTATTGGAGCTATATGATATAGTCAACCGATTTCGATTAAATTTAACGAAGTGTTTTAACTAATACCTTAAAAGATCTGAATGCTGAATTTACTTCAAATATCTTTGCAAACAAAACGAAACCGCAAACGACCGCTTCGTCTTATGGGAGCAATATGATATAGTCTACCGATTTTAATAAAATTTAGTACAATGCGCAACACCAACAAAAAACTTACAAGTGCCAAATGGAATTTCAATATCTTCACAAACAAACGAAAACACAACAAATTTAGTTTAAAAAACGATTTTTTGAAGATCGGTCCTATGGGAGCTATATGATATAGTCAATCGTTTTATTTTGGTACAATGCTTTGGTACTCTAAAAAACTTCTGAACGACAAATCTGGTTACGATATTTCAATTAAAAAATTAAATGTAGCGAATTTTGTATAAAAAAGTTATTTCGGCCGATCGGTCCTATGGGAGCTATATAGTTTACCGATTTTGATCAAATTTGGTACAGTTGGGATCGATTCCAATGGGATAATATAATATAGTCAACAGGGTTTAATCATATTTGGCACAGTGCTTTGGTACTCTAAAAAATTTGGTTACGATATCTTTACAAACAAACAAATTATTCATATAAAACTTTTTGTTTTTTTCGAGGTCCTCTAAAACACCCCTATGGTAGCTATATAATATAACTCCGAAATCAAAAAAATAAAATAAACTTATCTTCTATGAAATAATACGGAATCTAATCTGAAGGTTTTGTTGGTCTAGCTTTTACCATCTCTGAGATAGAGGGGTTAATACGGACAGAAGGCTGGACGGACAGACGGACATGGGTATATCAACTTCTCTCGTCACCCTGATCATACTTAAGGTTACTTTTGGGGTCTCCGACGTCTCCTTCTATATGTTGCAAACATTTTCAGCTTACAAAACTTAATATACCCTTCGTACCATATGGTACAGCGTATAAATACCATAATTTCTATTTAAAATCTTTTTTATATTATTAAATTTTTATTAATTTTTTTTTATATATTTGGCATAAAAACTTAAAAGTCTCGTAATATGAAAGTTTTCCTGTTTCCTTATTGTGGCCAATATAATAAAGTTTAATGCAAAAATCCAGATGATAGCAAAAGTTTATAAATTTATATTTTCACAACCAATTGACTTTACACCTTTTTGGGATTAACATATTTGTTACAAGGTATCCCGCTGCTGTAGGCACTGTACCGCCTCTATCGTATATTAGCCTCACAAGTCGTAATCAATTTAATTAGAAACTCGTGGATTGGGTACAAAACGACTATAGTATGCTCTGCATACTTACCAAATTAATTCATGTACCGACATTTGATATTGGTTGTTCCATTGTTTGGATATAAAAAGAAAAAATTATAAGTTTTTATGTAGGAAGAGTTAAAATTTTAACTTTTAGAAGAAAAATTTGTCTTCGCTTTCTAATCCAATATATTTATCTTCAACAAGTTTATATACCTCTTACTAATTGTTTAAAGGGCATAAAATTAAGAGGTGTTAAAGTTGAAGCATTTGTTGATTGATTTGTTACTCTTTCCGGGACATTTTGGACACAATACCGCAGAGCGAAACGCATCTACTGTTACTTTTGCGGTTTAAAACGGACCCGAGATCGTGTCTGCGATTAATTTAAATTAATTTTTTGCATATCTGTTTATTAATTCGTATATTAATTGGTATAAAATCCGAAAGTACAAAAAAAAAACAAGAGCCTACTGAGACAACGAGAAAATAGCGGCTAAAATATACCCTAAAATAAATTATTCAGAACTTAATCATATTTTATTGATCATAATAAGTTCATATTCCCTCGTGATTAGCTGGCACTGTTAAATGTAGTGGGGTAATATTCTTTCATATCGGTTTTGACACTCAATGATATTATATGTTGAAAAAACTCTCAACGGGTTTGTCAAGACATTCTTCTGAAAAAAATTTCTTCCGATTAGCTTAACCCTGCAGTTAAGGCTGCTAACTAATTTTTAAAATCTTCTTCAAATAACTTAAAGAGCATTTCCCATTCGTTATGTCT
>JBAMAX010000670.1:0-161766 GCA_037043745.1 Chymomyza amoena
AAAAAAAAACACACAACGAATGGGAAATACTCTTCAAGTTATTTTTTTTTTTTGAAAAAGGGTTCCTCACTGAGAGGTGGGACACTGCGGCCATAAAGTCTTTTGTTCCATACCCTTAAGTTAAAGCAAAAGACTTTCCGCTTTCCGCATGAAAAGCTGTAGATCTTTTATTGGTATTGACCTGAGATGACCTGAAGAGTCCGATAGGCCAATTTTCTGTAGATGGTATCTAACAGTGTGGTGGCCAGATAGGTAAGCTACCAGGAGCATTAGGTCCGCTGTGCCAAGATCTTTTGTCTTGATCGCAGCTAGAGGTTTGACAAGCACTTTTGCTTGACGAAGCACCGGAAGGGAGAACCAGTATCTCTTGGATGACAATGCCCTAATAGCAGCTTGGCTGTCTGAAAAAATACATGCCCATTGCGGTAGAGATTCTGATGTTGGGTCCAACGATTCCAACACCTACACCCTGCTCAGTTTTGGAACTATCCGTGAACCATTGTTGCCACCGGATGCTTCCACAGAGGCTGCTATAAGCCCAAGTCTCCCGACTTGGGAGAAGACATCTAAGTTTCATATTCTGAAAAAGTTCTGTGATCATAAGATCTGATCCAGAGCAGACCAATACGTCAGGAAGGGAATATATAACTCTCCTCTTCAAGTTACTTAAAGAAGATTTTAAAAATTTGTTTTCAGCAGCTTTACTGCTGGGGTAAGCTAATCGAAAGCAATTTGTTCAGAAGAATGTCTTGTCAAACCCGTTGAGGGTTTTTTCCACATATCATTGAGTGTCAAAGCCGATCTGGATGAATATTAGCCTACTACCTTTAATAGCGCTAGCTATTCACAAGAGAATATGGACTTATTATGATCAAGTTCAGAATAATTTATCTTAGGGTATACTTTAGCCGGTATTTTCTGGTTGTCTTAGTAAGCTCTTGTTTTTTTTTTACTTTCAGATTTTATACCAATTAATATACAAATTAATAAACAGATATGCAAAAAATTAATTTAAATTAATAGACACCATCTCGGGTCCGTTTAAAACCGCCAAAGTAACAGTAGATGCTTTTCGCTCTGCGGTTTTGTTTCAAAAATGTCCCGGAAAGAGTAACAAATCAATCAACGAATGCTTCAACTTTAACACCTCTTAATTTTATGCCCTATTACTAATTGGTAAGAGGTATATAAACTTATTGAAGATAAATACTGTGTGTAAGGGCTAAAAGCAGTCAAGTAAGACCCCACAAAGTATTCATTAAAAGGATCTGCTCAATGGCCAGTGCTAAAGCGTTTTATTCTTATGATATCTTTGCATAAAATTGCATTGAAATCGATTGAAAAATGAAGACATATTTTTCTTCAAAAATCTAAAAATATAAACTGTTCCTTCCTAAAACCTTGTTATTTTACTGTAATAATTTAATATAATTTTTACTTTTTATACCCAAACAATGGAATAAAGTAAATTGCTAAGTGTACAGAGCATATTATAGTCGTTTTGAACCCAACCTACGAGTTTCTTAATAAATTGGTTATGCCTTGTTAGGCTAATATACCATCAAGGCGGAATAGTGCCTACAGCAGCGGGATACCTTGTAACAAATATGATTATCCCAAAAAGGTGTTAAGTCAATTGGTTGTGAAAATATAAACTCATAAACTTGTTCTTTCATCTGGATTTAATCATTAAACTTTATTATATTGGTTATATTAAGGAAACAGGAAAACTTTCATATTACGAGATTTTTAAGTTTAGCTTTGACATGTAAAAAATAAATTAATAATATTATAAAGACTTTAAACAGAAATTATGGTATTTATACTCTGTACCATATGGTACGAAGGGTATATTAAATTTGTGCATGCTGAAAATGTTTGCAACATATAGAAGGAGACGTCGAAGACCCCCAAAAGTTACCTAAAGTATGATCAGGGTGACTAGAGAAGTCGATATACCCATGACCGTGTGTCCGTCCGTTCGTCTGTCCGATTGAAAGTTTAGATCTCAGAGATGGTAAGAGCTAGAGTTACCAAACTTTCACACTAGATCCCATATTATTTCATAGGAACAAGTTTATTTTACTTTTTTGATATCGGGGTTAAATTATATAGCTCCCATAGGGGTGTTTCAGACGACCTCGAAAAAAAACAAAAGTATTAGATGGATAATTCGTTATTATTATCACCAAACCACTGTGCCAAATATGAATAAACCCGGTTGAGTGCATCATTCAGCTCCTTAAGGAACGATCGAAAAAAAAAACATTTTTTTTTTCTGAGAAATTCGAATGTTTTTTATTTTATTTATGAAGGAACCCAATATGGCCATCAAATGTCTTTTGGTGTTTTTAATCAATACATATTCCGGATTTTATTTCTAATTAGTGGTACAGTGTATCCCAAAGTCGTCCGCGCGTGACTTTAACATATGCCATATTTTAAGCTATAATGGCGTTCATTTTTCATTTGCTTCCGGAGAGCTTTTGGCGGATTACGAACAGGATATTTACGAGTATAAATCGAGGTTTTAATTTAAGATTATTTCTATACAAAATGCAATAAGTACGCGATAAAAATGTTACTTAGACACTGCCGGAAAAAATCAGATAAAGGAAGTTTAATGCTTTTTTTAATTTTTTTTATTTACATCATTTTACCCATTATTCTCATGGAAATTGTTTTGAAGTAATATTTTCAACAGCTAAAGAAAATTCTTTATTGAAACATTGCATCCGATTAATACATATCGTAACCTTCCCAATTTTAAAAATTTTTGGGAGAATATTTTCAAAACAAATACGTTGTATCGTCAGACTTTTTAAGTTTTAACACACTCTAAAATTTACCACAACAGCAGATTCAAATAAATTTAAACTAATATTTAGTTGATAAGTATGCAAACGCATATAATTTTCATAGCTCTTTATTTCAAAAATTCTATCAATAAATTCTTTCATAAGCTCAGCTTTCTAAAATATACTCATTATATTACACTGGTTAACAAAATTTAAACTTTTTTTTGTCACACAAAAACTCATATCAAATTTTGAATATACTGGGGTCACCAAGCAATAATATGTCAAGCAAAAAAAATTGGCACATAAGGTATCCTTGTGATATCGAAACATATATTTTTGTAAAGAGTAGGAAAATAATTTACTCTTAACGAAAGTTTTTTTTAATGTACAATAAAAAATGATCATTTTCGTGAATATTTAGCTTCTGGTAAGTCTCTTTTAAGTTTCCAACAATAATCTGCTAACATTCCTGGACTCCATTTCCCTTGGTAGCGCTTTTCCATTTAGCAAATGTCCTGATGAAATCTCTCGCCTTGCTCATCACTCACAGCTCCCAAATTTGCTGGAAAGAAATCCAAATGAGAGTCCAGCATATGTATTTTTAAAGACATGTTACACCCCAAAGCTTTATATGACATTAAAAGCTCATTTATTAATTCTTTGTAATTTTCCGCTTTATAGTTTCCTAGAAAATTTTGAACAACGTTCACAAAACTTTTTCAGGCAAGTTTTTCTTGATCATTCAATTTTTCTTCAAAATTCTTATCTTTTAACAGTTCCCGTATTTGTGGACCTACGAATACTCCCTCTTTAATTTTTGCTTCGCTGAGTTTGGGGAATTTTTCCTTTAGGTATAAAAATCCACTGCCATCTTCGGGCATAGCCTTATAAAAAAAAAATAACTGTCAAAAAAAACTGGACGTGACTGGAACGAAATTATATTTTTTTTAATGAAGGTATGCCAACATAAACAAAAATCATTACTAAGTTCATGTGACAAAAACAATTTTTACCAGTGTTATTAAGCGACAACGATTATAAAAAAAATGAATTATTTTTTTAACGAAATTTTTGAATCCCTTGAAGATGACTTTCGAAAAAGCATCTATCTGGCAAAATAAAAAAAAATACAAATTATTAAAATATATTTGTAAAAATAAAAAATATATATTGACAGTGATGATTCAAATATATATTTATTATCGTCTTTGTAAAAAGTGGGAAAAATATGGAAAAGATGGAAATGATTCATAAGACACACGCCAATTAGTTGACTTCTGAACAGATCCTAATGTCTAGTGGTTTTATACCACTATTATTATTACTATGATTTTTACAGTGTATATTTATTTAAAACTTAGATACTTGCGCTAAAGATCGACATCAGAATATTTTTCATAGTAACGAATTTATTTACATAATATCTCATTAGTATAGTAATATAACTTATTCAGTGTTACAAATGTGATTACTAAGCAATATGTAGCATTCATAAATTATATCGAGCAAAGCTTAGATAATTGGATTCATCCCAAATTCATACCCAATTTTTCTCAGTGTTGATTAATGAAAAGGCCGATAATCATCGCTTGAAGTTATGGTTAGCCTTCTAAACTGCAGCTTTTTATCTCAAATCGATATCAGAATCTTATTCATACTAAAGAAGTATCCATTTGCTTTATGGTATTTCACAACTGTGGTTTCCATTCATAAATAGTGTTGTAAATAAAAATATTTTTTTATAATAAGCCAAATTAATACCCAGTTTAATTAGCCAAGAGACTGACACTGAAACTGAACTGTAGCCAGATTTAAAAGCTTGAATTGTTTTGGCCTCAGGCTTGGCCAGTTACCCCCCGCTGCACGCCTCTTTGCATCTTAACCATCACCAGAGTTTAAACTGCTAATCGCTAATTATTGTCCGTATGCTGTCCGCTGTTTTGATGATGTTGCCGACATTAGAGCTGCCACAATTTGGCACGTTCGAATCGGATTTCACGTTGCAGGCAGGCAGGCAATGCATTCGCATTCGGCGTAATCAAATCTCTGCCCAGACAGATTAGCGATATTGTCGTATGTGTGTGTCGGTGTGTGTGTATGTGATTGCGAGTATGTGTGCGTGTGTCTCTATTAATGAAGGTGTGTGTGAGTCTGACTGCAAGCTTGTGTTTGAATGTACAGTGGGAATATTAATTATACGGACACTATTAAATCGTAAATATAATGTAAATTTTTTTTTTAAACGTGTGAAGTAAGGTCGGCCGTAACCCGAGAGCGGGTTGTAATGACCATACGATGATGATGAAGTAAGCAGCTTTTTTTTGGAATAACATAATTTAAAATTGAGTCCGTTAAGGAAACTGTTGCTACACCAATAGAAAATTAATATAAGAACATAGTGAGATTGGCGCATGCCAATATTTAAGAATGAATTGCGGACTACGAAATAAACGAATCCGATTTAGTGGCAATGACAAATGAAGAATAGGTTAGCGATAGCTCTGACGATCTTTCCGATGCAAAAAATAAAAACTTTTAACTAAAAAAAATCGAGAAAGTTTTAAATAGGGCAAAGCAGTTAGAAGAATACATTTTACATCCTTTAAAGGATAGAGCAGAAATCTTAAAAACAGCTTAAATCCCTATCAATAAATTTATAAAGATTTACGAAATAAAAGCAAACAAACTTCATTAGAAGATTTTTTCAAACCAATAATCGATGAAAGAATGACCGAATCTGATAGTGGATCAAGCTCAGATTTTGAACTAGTACGAACAAAACGTTCGAAACAATTTATACTAAGTGATAGGGAGGAGTAGGAAATTATGGTTCTAGTTTTGCTTTATTTTATTAATTTAAGTTATTTCAACTTGAATTTGTTACGTAGAATTGAAATTTTATTTTATTTTGTTTTTGTTTAAATAAAAGAAGTCTTATCAATCGAATTTTATTATTATCCAATTTTTATTAAAAAAATTTTTATTTTGTTTCTTACAATGCGGCTTTTTTTGAGAACCTATTCCCCGCATAGTAGGAGTGTTACCTGTACTTGACAATTTTTGGAAAAGAGTATTATTATAATAAAATATTAGTATATAGCATTTTTCGGATTTATTTTGATTTCCCATATTTGGTGCCCTCAATTTCACCAAAAATAATTTGTGGTTTGACTCTGACTAATTTGTTGAAATCAATTTGAATTATATTTTTCTAAATAATTTCAATAAATAGCTGCAGTAACTCAGAACGATGTATATTAAAAGATATAGACAGCAAACAAAATTTGAAAAATTAACACCTAATTTTTTTGTTTAAATATTGACAGAGAGACGACCGTGGCTCTTGGGTGAACATTTTAAGTGTTTTTCTTTATATAAAAATGTTGATTATCTAAATAGCAGTATTATGTAAATATTTACAAATGTATTCACATAAGCTTAATCACAAATGTTAGTACATATGATTCATTTTTTCTTAATTGAATAAAGGCTTTTTTCATAATAAATTTTTTAATTTTAAAACTACTTTCCGAACAATTTAACATAAAAGTTATATTGCTTTTCAAAAATAAAAGGTATTTTACCTTGTAGAACTTTTCGCTAAGTTACATCTCTTAAGCCTAAAGGTGTTTGAATAATTTCTATTCTCACTGTATTTGGATATGTACTTCCCACTGAATGCTTTGTATTCATTCAAATGCGTTAATTACACAGCTGATTGACATTAATGCGATGTCAACGTCGACGTTAACGTTGACGCCGACGCAGCCGTTGGCGCCAACGCAGTTGACTTTAAATCATTTAACCTCAGGCGCCGCTCAGCAGCTGATGATGCAGTTGCAACCCTGATTTCAGCCCTGGTCAAACAGTTTTCGTTGATGAATGACATTAACATAAATATAATCGACCACAATATGCATTTAATTAATGTTTTATGCAACTGCTTAGTTTTAATGTTTGGGGGGAACTTGGAAAAAGTTTCTGGCAGATTTGCTTTGTCTTTGGGAATACCTCTAATTGGGATGGCTTTCGTATATGAAATACCCTATACCAATAGTTTTATGAGTTTCGGCAATTTAGCTAACAATTTTTGTTACATCTCGTCTTTTTTGATGGTGAGATGGAAATTTAAGCAATTAGGGCTGAAAATAGAATCAGGTACTGTAGATATTAAAACAAGTACATAGTAAAATGCTTGATGTTATAGTATTATGAATATTTTCTAACCTCAATTTTTCATTTTCTCTATTATGTATATGGGTAACCTAGAGAATCTCAACTTTGGAAGTATATTATGTACAAGAACATAATAAATAATAATTGTGGACGCCATCACTATATGCCTGTTTTTGGGAAGTTGCGTGTCTACCGTCGGTTACCACAACAACTGTTTCCAATTTTTATATGAAGGCCACATTTTCAATTAGCAATTATTTTTGTCTTCCAAGCTCGGCATTTTTTGTCACTAATTGATTGATATGTTTGCTATAAACTTTGACTTATAGATATATATATAATTAAAACCATTTTAATGGGCATACATAAGACAGGGAATAAATCTATCAACAAAAGAAAACACAAAGATTAACTTATATATTTAAGTGTCGCTTTATGGGGAAATTGTTTAGTTTGTGTTTTGCGTTCAAGTTTCGCTAAGCAAATAAAAAGTAAAACAATTTTTTAGAATTGAATAGTGAAAGAAATGATTTTCAAATATTTTTCAAAGTCTTTTAAGAACACAGAAATCCAAAAAAAAAAATATTTTTTTATAGTATTATGAAGTTAACATTGCAAAAAATAACTCTCCTGGAAATGTATTGTACGAGTATTATGGGTAGGAAATTATGGATATATTTGTATACCCTTTACCGTGTGGTACAAAGGGTATATTGAGTTTGTGCAAGCCGAAAATGTATGTAACATACAGAAGGAGTCGTCGGAGACTCCCAAAGTTATGGTCAGGGTGACTAGAGAAGTCGATATACCCATGTCCGTCTGTCCGTCCGTCCGTCCATCTGTCCGAATGAGCGCCTTGATCTCAGAGATGGTGAGCGCTAGAGTAACCAAACTTTCAGAATACATTTTTTTTATTATTCCAAAGGAGACAAGTCTATTTTATTTTTTTGATATCGGTGTTACATTATATAGCTCCCAAAGGGGTGTTTCAGAGGATCCCGAAAAAAACAAACAATTTTAGACCTAAAAAATTCTCAAAAGTTTTTTACAGTTCCCAAGCACTGTGCCAAAATCGGTTGACTATATCATATATCTCTCATAGGACCAATCGGCCAAAAAAAAGTTTTTTGAACAAAATTCGTTGTTTTGTTTTTTTGTGAAGATTTTGGAACTAAATTTGGCATACAGAAGTTTTTTAGAATACCTGTCCACTGTACAAAATTTTATCAAAATTAGTTGACTTTATTAAAATATCGTTTTTGAACCAAATTCGTTGCGTTTTGTTTGTTGGTAACTATATTTACCAAATTTAGGATTTCGATTTTTTTTAGAGTCCTAACAGACAACCAAATTTGATCAAAATCGGTTGATTATATCAACTATTGAAACGTTCGGTCAAAAACATTTTTGGTTAAAAATTCATCGGTTTTTTGTTGCTCATGAAGGTATCGTAACCCAATTTTGCCGTCAAATGTCTTATGGTGTTCTTAAGCCAAATACTGGATTTTATTGCTAGCTAGTGGTACAAGGTACCCCGAAATCAATAGCTTTTTTCATATAGCTCCTATAGGAACGATCGGTCAAAAACAAATTTTTTGCTTAAAAATTCTTCTGTTTCTTTTTATGAAGGAACCGGATTATATTGCAAGCTAGTGGTACAGGGTAGACAAAGAGTAGGGTACAGAATAGGACAAAGTCGTCCGCGCCCGACTCTACGTACGCCATTTATTCAAATGATTCTATGTATCTTATTAAATTTCATTAGTTTCCAATGTTACTTTTATTAAAGTAAACACAACTGTGAAGTATAACGCTTCCGCAATCTAGAGATAATTTTTTGCTGGCGCCATCTAGCGTTAACATGCTTTTAGCACCATCTAGCTGCCAGCCTGAACCCAATAAAAATACCAACTATGACGACGTCATACAATTTTTTTAACTTACTATATAAAAGCATATGTTATATTTTCTAATCAATCTTAAGTAGTCAAAGGAATTTTGCTCCAGATTTCATTACTTAATTTGTATTTTATAACTAAAGAAGACAACACTATTTTTAAAATCTCAGATGAAAAGCATATACTAGCTTAAGTAAATAACAAAATAATCATATCTCAGTCTTAAGGAATGGCTTTCGAAAATGTTCCACTTTACCTATAATGAGAAAAGTTGAATTTTCTAAACTACAGTTGTAGATATTAAAAGATTTAAAAATGGTGTTCCAACAGAAACATTGACAGACGCTTAGGACAAATATCAAGCCTACACACATCCTTGAATATCCATGTGAATCATGACAGATTTTAAGCTACAAAATATGAAAATTACTAGGGACTTGTTTCGTCCATGCTATGGAGACATACAAAACAATTATATTTAAGCAATCTTTTTTTTTAAAAAATTGAAGCAAGTAAATCTTATAAAAACAAAATTAAATAGTTATTTAAGTCCATTCTCAAAAAAAATAAAGCTTATTTCTAACTGTCATTTATATGTCCTATTTGTCCTGATTTTCTACTTTCCACTCATAATAGACTTAAATAACATTTTTGACATTTTTGATTTTCCTTCACATTTAGATTTATCAAATTACTGCAATACATCAATCAGTTAAACAAATTACTTGACCAGGCAACATTTTCAGCATTTTCCCAGTGTAAAATTATATATTTTATAATTTATTTACTTTAATTCAAATGTTGCATGCACTAAAAAGTCAAAACTTGTAAATAATGTAAATGTTTGATTCTTTCAGTTTCAAAAATACAGCTTAGCACAAAATTGAAAATTTATTTTATTTAGTGCAGAAAAAAAGAAGAAAGCTTTTAATTTATTTACAAATTCAACAGAGTTGAAAAATCACAGCATGATTTCATTTAGATATGATGAAAATTGTTTGCTGTTTATAGTTTGTATAACTTTTCAATTAAAAATCATGCCACAAAACTCAAAACAACAAACAAAAGTATTTCAAGCGCAATTTGCTTAAAAAATAATCACTTTTTACATAAATTGTGAATTGTGTGAAACTGTGGCAGGCAAACTGCTGCAATGTTGCAAGCTGTGACAAAATCATTAAAATCATTTACTAATTCCAATTTAATGCCGCTCTAATGCGCCACCAACTAATTATAGTGTCCAAAAAAGCAGTTTAAATGCACTAAGCCCGGCCAAATGACACAAAATGATGCGCGCTCATTAAAAAAAAAGAAAAGCGGGAAAAACTTTTCCACTGTGTCTCTGTGACACATGGAAAGCCATTAGATGTCGATGTGAGCTGGCAATGGCCATGACAGTGGCATCGGCTTAGTCCGCAAACCAAGGCGGGTTTTTCAGGGTTTTTTCTCCTCGAATTCGAGGCTGCATTAAAAATCGTTTTTAACAAATGGTGCCATAAGCTCTTAGTCAAACTTTTAATGTGCACTGAGTCTGTGCCAAGGATTTATGCAGCTGGGATGTAGCAGGGACAACGTGACGTATGAGTGTTGTTGCCGTCAAGCACTCAACACTCAAAAATGCAGCTTTAAATTGTCGCACATGTTTACTAGGCATATCAAAGTGTCTAGACTTTGGCGCTTTCCATGGGAAATTCAAGCATGAAAATAACGTCAAAAACAGCTGTAGCAAAAAAAGCATGCCGTAGTCTTAATTCGTCTTTTCTTAAAGCTTTTACTCGCTACAAAATGCTTAAATCTGAAGCAAACAAGAAAATGTTGTTGGAACTTGAAAGCACTAAAAAAAAAATGGCGGACGTAAACGCGGGCGCGGACGACTTTAGGATACCCTGTACCACTGGCTTGTAATAAAGTCCGATTTCTTCACAAAAAACCAAAAACAAGAATTTTTAAGCAAACAATTTTTTTTGACCGATCGTTCCTATGGGAGCTATATGATATAGTCAACCGATTTCAATAAAATTTGACACAGTGCTTAAATACCTTAAAAAAGATATGAATGCCAAATTTATTTCAAATATCTTTACAAACAAACAAAACACATCGAATTTTGTATAAAAAACGTGTTTTTGGACCGATTGGTCCTATGGGAGCTATATGATATAGTCAAACGATTTGGATTAAATTTAGTACAGTGTGTAGGAACTATAAAATACCCACGAATGCCAAATTTGGTCCTAATATCTTAATAAACAAACGAAACACAACAAATTTTTTAAAAAATCGATTTTTTGGAATATCGGACCTATGGGAGCTATATGATATAGTCAACCGATTTTGATCAAATTTGGCAGATTGGGCTATAAAACTTTCAAATCAAATTTACGAGATTTCATCAACGAATTATTCATTCAAACGCGTTTTTTTTTGTCGAGGTCGTCTCAAACACCCCCATGGGAGCTATATAATTTATCCCCGATATCAAAAATATAAATAACTCCTGTCTCCTATGGAATAATTGGGATCTAATGTGAAAGTTGGTAACTCTAGCTCTTACCATCTCTGAGATCTAGGCGTTCACACGGACGGACGGACGGACAGACGACATGAGTATATCGACTTCTCTATTCACCCTGATCATATTTTAGGTAACTTTGGGGTGTCTCCGACGTCTATATGTTACATACATTTTCGGCTTGCACAAACTTAATATACCCTTGGTACCATACGGTACAGGGTATAAAAATAGAAATCTATACCTATCAATTTATTTTTTATTATGTTCCTAATGTTGGATTATATAGCAGCCATATAATTTAGTCATCCTATTTTAACCAATCCCCACACATATACAACTTTCTAAATTATTTCTTAGTGTGCATTTTTATGGACATAGATTGCATTTTTCAAAAGATATTAAGTTTTATTGGCTCTCGACCACTGTACATCTTCATATTTATATCATTATAAGATCGCATATAACAAAAGCGGATGCAAGCCCTTTGCGACTTAAATGGATAAAGGAAAGCATCCCCGCACAGCTAAAGAGGAGAGGTTTTGGCATTATTTATGGAGTTGAATCTGTCCAAGCGAAATTATATATTATATTAGGATTCGCTAATTCGGCACAATGTCAATATTCTTCCTGGATACATCAAAATTGGATCGGCTCAACCGAAGCTGTACTACAACCAACGATAGTGACGAAGTCTCAGCAGAGGTCAAACTTGAAGACCTCATGGATCATGGACTCTTCCAAAAAACCTCACATTTTATTTGGCTAATGGGGCTGCGATGGATCTTTTGGGCAAAGTGCTTACAAGCAAACTATAGCCAGAGATTATGAAGGTATTACAGATGCATGTATAGCATCTTTTGTCTCCCTACGACTAAAAAGTGAAACACTGGAACATTGAAAAAATCCGTGCCCTTCATCTGCTTACTATTATCGCCCGATATTGTTTAAGTACGCTAAAGAATCTTCGGAATTAATCAGGTCTACAGTAACCGACATTACGAAGCAGATTGAAGATATAAGGCCTGCATTAATTTGAGCCAAGGAAGGAACAACCATTGCTGTGAAATATGAATTTTTCTAGCAATGGTAGGACGGCAAATACAAAATCACTTTGACATGTGCTTTTTGTAAAAAAAAACACATAAGGATTTTCAAAATTTGGATAATTCTTTTATTGAAGAGAAAAATCTGGATTTTGGTATTTCTCCTGCCATGCCAGAATTAGATGCATGGAGTTTGTTTTGAAACTTGCATATACTCTTCCGCAAGTACACTCTTCAAGAAGTTCATTCTTTTGAGGACAACACACCAGACAAAGAAAAACAAAGTATCAGGAAAAAAATACAAGACGATTTTTATAAGAAACTTGGACTGAAAGTCAACTGCCACAAATATGGATATGGTAATACAAATGATGGCAACTCATCCCGCAAGTTCTTTGAAGAAAACAAAACCACATCAGAAATAACTGGAGTGGGTCAAGAAATTATCAAAAGATTGGTTATTTTAAATATTCTCAACTGCAAGGAAAAATTAACGGCAGCAAATTTGGTAAATATGCGACTAAGACTGCAGAGCTGCTAATGATAAAATATAATAGAATATAATTGCCACTCATTGGGGAGATGTCAGAAGAAGTCCAGGAATCAAGAAACAAGGATATAAAAAATTGAGAGCCATAAATACTTGTAAAATATCAAGATCAAGGGCAAACCAGCACCTTTTTAATATGTTGACAGCCTCTTCAGATTCACTGGTTGCATCCCTTAGACATGTGAGATCCAACACAGAATTGCCAAGTAGCTATTCAAAAGATATGTTAAGTCTATAAGATATCCGCTAAAATATAAATATGGATGATTATCTTACAAAAAACTACTGATATAACAATTTTTATTATATTATTTTTTTTTTTGGTTTTTTTTTTTGTTTTTTTTTTGCAATAATTCAAAAATTCAAAAAATATATCATCAAAATTTCTTCATAAATATTGCACATGCAACAAAATTCAACTTCAACAACATATTACGTAGCTCTCAGATATCGTATCAGCATATATGAGTACTTATTATAAAGCCTAAAAATCTTTCAATTGCAATTTAAATCATAAAAATATCTCAATTGGTTTGATGACCTTGAAGCACTTGCAATAGAAATTCAATCAAAACAAAAAATAACAGTTTTCACAATGTACATACCCCCGAATAAGTCATTTACACAAACTAATCTTGCTAATGTTCTAAAAACGCAACAAGTGCCAGCAATTATCGCAGGCGATTTTAATGGCTGGCACACCAACTGGGGTTCACCTTACTCCAACAAAAGAGGAAAGACAATATCAAAATTCATAGACCAATCTAAGCTAATACTATTAAATGACAAATCTCCAACACACTTTTCCACTCACAACACCCTAACACACATCGATCTTACCCTATGTTCACCCGCACTTGCCCCATCTGCCAAATGGGAAATTTTCGACTCCCTTTATGGCAGCGACCACTTCCCAATTTTAATATCGCTCTTTACACCTCCAAACATAAACAATATCAACAGACCATTTTTCAAAATAAAGGAAGCAAACTGGGAATTATTTCAAAAACTGAACAACGAGCTAAACAACAAACTCCCTACTACCGCAAACGTAAATAAAGAAGCAGCTAGTATCAACAAAATCCTCCTTCAAAGCGCACATAATAGCATCCCACAAACATCACCAAAATATTTCCCCCACAAAGTCCCTTGGTGGAGCAAAGAACTTGCAAACTTATGTAAAGAAAGAAAAAAAGCCTGGAACGCTTTGAAACGAAATATCTCCACGGAAAAAGTCATTAGCGTTAGACGATTAAATGCACTTTTTAGAAGAGAAGTTAAAAAGAGTAAAAAGAAGCTATCACATCATTCACATCAACAATCCAACCGAATACTCCCACAACAAAGATATGGGGAAACATTAGACGCTTTTGCGGCACCAACCCAGTTAAACAAATACATTGCGTAACAGATCCCTTAACTAACCAAACAAAAACATCCCCCGACGAAATAGCAGAAATATTTGTAATATTTGGTCAGACCTTTCCCAAGACTCCAACTTCAGCCAAGAAATCACATATAAAAAATACAGTTATTCCCAGATCAACTACACTCCATCTCCATCAGCACAAGCAATCGAAACAGACATAACTAGCATAGAATTAACGACCTCGCTCCAAACACTTAAAGGTTCTACCCCCGGAATGAACAGAATATCTTACCCCATGATTAAAAATAGTTCTCAAACAATAAGAAACAGAATTGAAACACTCTTCAACCACATTTTCAACACCCACATACCACAAGCATACAAAACTAGCCTCATTATTCCAATACCAAAACCCAGAGGAGACAAAACCAACATCTTATCCTATCGACCTATTTCACTGAACTGCTGTGTAGCCAAAACACTTGATAAAATTATAGCCAAAAGAATTTGGTGGTTCGTCACCCATAATAGATTTATCCACCCAAACCAATTTGGTTTCAAAAAAGGTAAATCAACTTCAGACAGTCTGCTTTATGCCGACTTTCTCATAACGAAATCTCTTTCAACCAAAAAACACACCTCACTCATCACTCTTGATTTCTCAAGAGCATTTGATCGAGTGGGAGTCCACACAATAATAGAACAATTAGAGGAATGGAGAGCTGGACCAAAAATAATTAAATACGTTATGAACCTTATGCTCAAAAGAAAAATTCTTGTCCGAGTCGGAGCACACACATCCACCATCCTACCATTAGCTAACGGCATACCACAGGGCTCACCTCTATCTGTAATCCTCTTTCTCATAGCATACAACAAATTAGCCAACATTATAGCCTTGCACAAAGAAATCAGCTTCAGTGCATATGCCGACGATTTCTTTCCTATCAGAAACTTCAACAAACAAAAGAATATAAATTTCAACCTAGACACACTGTTTCAAGACATCTCAAACTGCTGCGCATCTGGAGCATCCCTATCCTTATCTTAATGTCAACATTTACATATACATATGCAGAAAACATCAACTGCACCTGTACAATAGCCGCAACAACATGCAAATTCCAACCGTTACATCTCTCAAAATACTCGGCATAACAATAAACCAAACATAGAACTGGACCTCACAAATCAATACTCTTATCCCATCGCTATCAAAAAATTCAATATAATAAAATGCTTAGCCTGTCCCAAGTTTAACTGCGATACAAATACCCTTCTAAGTGTCACCAAAACTACACTTGTATCGAAGTTAGAATATGGACTGTTCTTTTATGGACATTCACCCAAAAGCAATTTAAACAAATTAAAAACCACAATAAACGCATCAATCCGACTAGCGCTGGGAGCCTTTCGCTCTACACCCATTCACAATATGCTTTACGAAGCTAACATTCCAACAATAGAACTCAAGCGCGACTACCTCACAGCAAAACTCAGCAAGAGCCTGATAAACTCCAGAGATACACCCAATTCGAAACTAATCAAACCACGCAACCTCCGGAAAATCCGACAGACATCATACAACACACAATAAATTATTGCAAGCAACACAATCGACCATACCTACCAATCAAAAATATTAAAACTTCACCCCCGTGGCTCCTTCCGCCAAACATAATAAACACATCGTTCCGAATACACGCCAAGCCCAATACACCTGCGGACACTTACAAACAACTATTCCTACATATAAGAGAACAATTCAGAAAACATACCTTCATATACACTGATGGTTCGAAGAAAAACTCCATCGCAACCTATGCTGTCACCACAGAGACAACCGTATTAAAATACGGCAGCCTGCCCCACTACTCCTCAATTTTGTCGGCGGAAACTATTGCAATTCTAGAAGCCATTGAACTTTAAAAATAAAATAGGCAAATTCGTCATATGCTCGGACTCCCTAGCAGCAATAGACTTAATCCAAAATACAACCAACAGCAACACATATCCTAAAATCATTAGATCGCTCCTTACAACCCTGGCACCAAAAATAAATTTACTATGGATACCAGGACACACAAGCATAGCAGGCAATGAATTAGCTGACCAAACAGCTAAGTCTGCACTCAAAATGCCTTTGATTCACATACCTAACATAAACACGACCGACATCAACAAATATCTAAAACATCAATTAATTGCAAAACATGAAAACACCATAACTCTCTGTAGTAGATGGTATCAAAACATTAACACAAATTCTACCCACATATCTGACTACCTGATTACACCAAACCAACAAACTAGAAGAACTGATCAGATCAAATTAGTAAGACTTCGATTAGGCCATACAAACTTAACACACCAACACTACCTAAACACCAACATATCCCCATTCTGCCCTTTCTGCCAAACAAACACCACAATCATCATAGAACACATACTTAACTCTTGCCCAACCCTAGCCCAAAGTAGATCACGAATATTTAAAAACACCAACCCTTTAAATTGGCTTGCTAACCACTCCCCAGAAAACACCAACAAAATCATACATTTCTTAAAAGACACCAATATATACAACAAAATCTAAACATGTAAATATATTTATAAGTAGGGTGACCATATGCCAAAGAGGCAAATCTAAGACATTCCTCGTCTAAAACCGGGACATTTCCCGACACTGGGACTTTTACGGCGCGAACCGGGACACCGTGACAAGCAGTCAAAACCTGGTAACACGTCCGGGAAAACCGGGACGGTTGGTCACCCTATTTATAAGCAAACATACCATGTAAAAACTACATAGCCAGAGGCCCAGCAGCCAGCGCTATATTAACTTAAGTTAGATATAGTTTTATAAACTGTACTATCTCTAAATAATAATAATAATAATGTCCAGTTAAATAGTAGAGTGAGGTTAGGTTAAAACCTTAACATTTTTCTTAACAGCACTCCAGCAGCAAGCAACCCACGTAACAGTAAAGGTTGCTGTTAGAGTTCTGTTAAGCAAAATGTTAAGGTTTTAACCTAACCTCACTCTACTATTTAACTGGACTTATTATCCAGCGTTATTCCAAATGAGCTAACATACAATAGTGGGCAAAAGTATATTGACATACTAAGTAAATAAAATGTATTTTGCAATTTCCTATGATTTATTGATTATATAGACCTTTGCAAAAGTTCAGGAATTGATTTTACCATTTTTATTCTGTGCTTCCTGTAAATTTGTTCAAAGATGGCCAATTTAATATATTGACTTCCGTTAAAAAATTGGATCATATGGACATTGTAGCATGAAGCATTATCCAGTACCATTAAAATCGATTTTCCAATGACTCTGCCACAAAAATTGGAAGCCCGGTCATTTAAGATGTGTAAGTATATACATATATAAATGTTAAGGAAGCGTCGCTTGAATTGAGAATGTATAGGAGTTGTGTAGAAAAACAAAGCTCTTTTCGCGACATCTGCAATTCTAACCAAGCCATCAAAACAAAACTATCAATGCTATTAGTCAAACTCTTAATTTCGTAGTTTTCAGAATGTTTTATTTTTCCAATTTATTCTTTTAAATGCATATTAATTTATTTCTGGATGCAAACAAACTGTTCCACTACATTCTCTTGCTAATTTGTAGAATAATGCATACTCTTATTTAATCTCGTCATACAAATAGTAAATAGCTTAGCTATATTTATTAAACATCAACACCTCCGGTCTGCTGCTGATAGACCTCTATGGAATCACCTTCCTCCATCTCCAACGAGGCTGGCGTATCCTTCTCGTTGATTGGCATTCCATCGAAACGGAAGCGCAACACTTCCATTGAGAGTCCGGCACGCTCACAGTAGGCGCACATAAGTTTACGCAACGGAGTGTGTTTTTTGATTCTAAATTGAACCACGGAATTGTCCTGACCAAGCACCTTCACATTAATTTGCTCGGTTTTACCTTCCTTCTTTTCGTCGGACATTTTTTTTACGTCTAAGCTTGCTTGCGCTTGGCGATATTCAGCAAAACTGCACTGATGCCGGGGCGTGCTGTACAAAACGCAAAATATTAAGAAATATGTACACGAAAATTAAATACAAATTTTTTTATGGATATTGGCGTGCACTGCACAAAAACAAAAATACTTACTCTTTCAATATGATTCAATTCCGACTAAAGTTTTTTCTGAATTTAATTTAAGTGACTTGCTAGCTGCACACACGCTGAAAAAATAGTGCTTTAGCTTTTGTATCGATTGCTTTGCATCAAAATTGCATAATTTAGGTATGATACTTTTAATATCGATGTCTTAAACGATAATTCATAGTTGCCACTCTTTTTGTGGACATTGCAATTTCGCAGCGAATTTAGAGCTGCACAAATAAATTATCGAATATATTTTCATCGGGACACAATGACATAGAAACGTTTCGACAAGATGTTGAAATGATGTTGAAACTTTCGAAACGACAGATTCATACGTAGCATCTTCGATATTAGATGTCAGATGTGCCATAGTATAAAAAGCCTATTATTGGCATTATCATTGAAACAGCCTGTGCCAAGTTACTCATCTGTTTCTTTATTTTTTAAATTTCGGACAACAAATTTAAATTTGGAACCAGTGTACATTCTCTCACTTTATGATTCTTTGCCACTACTGCAATGGATGATGACCATTTGATTTGAAATCTCTAAATTAACTTTCATTTATAGTTTTATTTACTTAAATTTTTTTTAACAAGAATTGAAACACTCAAAATGTGACCTCTATTATTTTTATACCCTGTACCGTATAGGTACCAAGGGTATATTAAGTTTGTGCAAGCCGAAAATGTATGTAACATATAGAAGGAGACGTCGAAGACACCCCAAAGTTACCTAAAATATGATCAGGGTGAATAGAGAAGTCGATATACCCATGTCCGTCTGTCCGTTTGTCCGTGTGAACGACTAGATCTCAGAGATGGTAAGAGCTAGAGTTACCAAACTTTCACATTAGATCCCATATTAATCCATAGGAGACAAGTTTATTTTATTTTTTTATATCGGGGATAAATTATATAGCTCCCATGGGGGTGTTTGAAACGACCTCGACAAAAAAAAAAGCGTTTTAGATGAATAATTCATTTGTTTATGAAGATATCGTAACCAAATTTGGCATTCGAAAGTTTTTTATAGTTCCCAATCACTGTACCAAATTTGATCGAAATCGGTTGACTATATCATGTAGCTCCCATAGGACCGATCGGCCAAAATAACTTTTTTAAAGAAAAAATCGCTATATTTCGTTTTTTAGTAATGATATCGTAACCAGATTTGGCGTTTGGAAATTTTTTAGACCACTTAAGCAATGTGCTAAATTTGAACAAAATCGGTTGACTATATCATATAGCTCCCATAGGTCCGATCTTCCAAAAAATCGATTTTTTAACAAAATTTGTTGTGTTTCGATTGTTTTTTAAGATATTGGGACCAAATTTGACATTCGTGAGTATTTTATAGTTCCTAAGCACTGTACTAAATTTAATCCAAATCGTTTGACTAAATCATATAGCTCCCATAGGACCAATCGGTCCAAAAACACGTTTTTTATACAAAATTCGATGTGTTTTGTTTGTTTGTAAAGATATTTGAAATAAATTTGGCATTCAGATCTTTTTTAAGGTATTTAAGCACTGTGTCAAATTTCTGTTGATTATATCATATAGCTCCTATAGGAACGATCGGTCAAAAAAAAAATGTTTGCTTAAAAATTCTTCTGTTTTTGGTTTTTTGTGAAGAAATCGGACTTTATTACAAGCTAGTGGGACAGGGTATCTTAAAGTCGATCCGCGCCCGACTTTACGTATGTTATTTTTTTTTAACAAGAATTTAAACACTCAAAATGTGACCACTATTATTTTTATGGATAGATATTTTTATACCCTGTACCGTATGGTACCAAGGGTATATTAAGTTTGTGCAAGCTCGAAAATGTATGTAACATATAGAAGGAGACGTCGGAGACACCCCAAAGTTACCTAAAATATGATCAGGGTGAATGAGAAGTCGATATACCCATGTCCGTCTGTCCGTGTGAACGCCTAGATCTCAGAGATGGTAAGAGCTAGAGTTACCAAACTTTCACATTAGATCCCATATTAATCCGTAGGAGACTAGTTTATTTATTTTTTTTGATATCGGGGATAAATTATATAGCTCCCATGGGGGTGTTTAAGACGACCTCGACAAAAAAAAAGCGTTTTAGATGAATAATTAATTTGTTTATGAAGATATCGTAACCAAATTTGGTATTCGAAAGTTTTTTATAGTTCCCAATCACTGTACCAAATTTGATCGAAATCGGTTGACTATATCATATAGCTCCCATAAGACCGATCGACCAAAATAACTTTTTTAAAGAAAAATTCGCTATATTTCGTTTTTTGATAAAGATATCCTAACCAGATTTGGCGTTTGGAAATTTTTTAGGCCACTTAAGCAATGTGCCCAATTTGAACAATATCGGTTGACTATATCATATAGCTCCCATAGCTCCGATCTTCCAAAAAATCGATTTTTAACAAAATTTGTTGTGTTTCGTTTGTTTGTTAAGATATTGCGACCAAATTTGACATTCGTGAGGATTATATAGTTCATAAGCACTGTATTTAATTTAATCCAAATCGTTTGACTAGGACCAATCGGTCCAAAAACACGTTTTTTATACAAAATTCGATGTGTTTTGTTTGTTTGTAAAGATATTTCAAATAAATTTGGCATTCAGATCTTTTTTAAGGTATTTAAGCACTGTGTCAAATTTCGGTTGACTATATCATATAGCTCCCATAGGAACGATCGGTCAAAAAAAAATGTTTGCTTAAAAATTCTTATTAAATTTAATTTTTAATTTTGATTTAATTTTTAATTTAAAAAACAAATATTTTTAAAATATATTGAAATAATAAATAAAAACATTAGTTAGCCCAGAAATTTGTATCATATAGTTTAATATCCAATAAAAAAAAAATAAAAAACAAAGAATAAATAACCCGATAAATACTAGAAACTTTGAAAAAAAAATCTCTACATAATACCTCTATAATATTTTTAAATATCATCAAAATCGAACAATTCTGCAAGATTGGTAAGTAGATTGATAGATAATCTCCCCTATCGCAGAAATTTCACTCAAGACTCAAATATTAATTTTCTAGCATACATATCCAATCTGCGATTTCCTTGTCCCTCTTTCTTTTTACTGAAGAATCTTTTCACTTTTTTATTAACTCATTAAATCTTGCATAGAATTGCTCGAACCCATCATCTTGAGAATCTTTTATAAAATTCATTAAAGAAAATTTTCAAATAAAATTTGGGCAGATTGTGTGTCTTTTTCTCTAGTATTTTAAATTCATTTTTTTTAATATTGGCAAGTATTTACTCTGTGGTTCTCACATATGGTGATGAAATATGGACACTTAAAGTTAATGTTATAAGCCAACTATTGAGATTCAAGAGAAGCATTAAGAGAAAAATGTTTGGTCCTGTTCGATTTGAAGACGTCATATATCGTATTCATTACAACAACGTATACGGATGCCAAACGAACTCAGGAGATGGTGTTTACTCTACGTCCAACAGAAGGAAGAAAATAAGGCCGACCAAGAAGGAGATTGCTTGTTGACATTGAAGCACACCTGAAGATGATGAACAGTTGGAATTGGAAAGATGAAGCGAGGGAGAGAGTGAACTGAAGAAAGATTGTTGATGAAGTTATGGTTCTCCCTTACTGTGAAGATAAAACAAAACTTTATAAATTCTTTATCGCAAATCTTGCAACAATCTCGCCTAAGCGATTTTACATAAATGAATCTCAATGAAATCGTTTAAGGGAACTCTTTAAATTTAAATTCTCCTTATAATGACCTTGAATTTGTTTTTCATAGTCAAGCATTGTTGTTAAAGGTTCGACGGTTGAGATTCCAAAGTTTAAATAAAAATGGAGATACCGCTAATTCTAGTTGGAGCAATTTTCGATTTTTTTTTAATTATACGCAAAATCTCAAAAAATTTTAAGAATTCGTATATTTGTATGGAAGGTTATAGACTAGTAGATCATGTTGGTCTAACAACAGAATATGTGGAATTAAGTAATCAGAGTTTCTAAAACATTATTTTAAATAAAGATGATCGTATTTTATAGGCATAAACTTACAGCGAAAAAAATAATTCATTTTATATATGTCTTTTATATGTATACTTCTTGGACAGCGTAGTATAAACATCTTAATAAATATGCCAAAAACTCTTTGTTCATGAAAGAGAAAAGTTCAATAGACTTTTTATGACAAATAAAAAATAATTTATGCTTATAATGATGTATGCATTAATTTTATTACTTTTGTCTTTTTCAACACTTTCGAATTTTTTGTGGTGTTTTGTTATACTTTTTATGACTCATGCTCTTAAGTAAGAGATCTGCTTGAGTGTGTTTAAAATATTCACTCTTCACAAAGGCGCTCAGTCTAATAAATTTAATTTGGTGCACGGAATCAATTTTTTAAACATCGCCGTGAATGATTTAAATTTTAAAAAGTTGTTGGATAAATTATATTGTATCTGAAAATCTGTGAAAAGACGTTATTTTTAGAAAAACTCTTTCTTTGGGTGGATTCAAAAACCTTAACTAAAACCATTCGGCAGGATTTGTCAGGGAGTATCTCGGTTACTAGTCAGCAAGAGAAACAAGCACCTGTGCATGTACGTTCTCACACTCGAGATCGTTGTTACCCTAAGTCCAAGCCGTAAAGGGATGCAATAGATCACCTTGGGTCGCGGTATATCTCTACACCCATTACAATTGGGTGTACAAATAGAAAACCGCCGTTTTCCCATAGGTGGCGCCAGCATTGCAAATCGATCGATAAGTACGAACAGAATCGATACATTGCCTGCTGAGGCATCGGTCCACAACTCCACAGAATCTCCCATGTCTACTTTTACTGTGCTTCTTTTTGTTCGTGTGCAAAAATGTCAAAATTTGAGCCGAACAAGGGCCATTGGTTTCTTTCTGGTCTTTTGCAAGACTAGGATCGTCCCTGACCCGTGAAAAAGTTCAAGAATACAGAAATAAAGACTTTACTGGATGAAGATGGTTGTAGAAAGCAATAGGAACTTGCAAAATTCTTGGGCGTGACTCAGCAAGTTGTTTCTCATCGCCTAAAAAGCTTAGGAATGATTCAGAAACTGGGACATTGGGTGCCGTACGAGTTGAAGCCGAGGGACATTGAATGGCGCCTTTGCACGTGCGAACAACTCCTCCAACGGCAAAACAGAAAGAGTTTTTTGCTTCGAATCCTGACCGGCCATGAAAAGTGGATACACTACGATAACTCGAAGCGAAAAAATCGCTTACCGGCCATGCAACAACTTCAACAACGAAACCGAACATTCATGGCTCGAAGCTGATGCTCTGTATTTGGTGGGACTAGCTCGGCGTAGTGTACTATGAACTCTGGCATCCAGGCGAAATCATTACAGGAGCCCTGTATCGGACGTGCTAATACGCCTGAGTACGCTCTGAAGCAAAAACGCCCGCAATACTCGGAAAGACACGATACTTCTACATGACAACGCTCGGCCATATGTTTCCAAGGTAGTAACTAGTAACATACCTGGAAACTTTGAAATGGGACATCCTACCCCACACGCCGTACTCTCCTGACATCGCCCCTTCTGATTTTTAATTATTCCAATTGATGACGCATGACCTGGCCGAACAGCACTTCGTGGATCGCGTCAAAAGAGGAACAATTTTTCCGACGGGGAATTCAGAAGATGCCAAAAAGTTGGGGAAACAATGGAAATTATTTTGAAGAATGAGTTTTCTATTTGTTTTCTATTTGTTTCCTATTTGTACACCTAATAATAAAAATAATCTCGGATATGCTACCAAGAATGATGGCATGAGGAAATAAAAATGTCTTTAGATCAATATTTGCAGAAAATGTTGCCATAAGATCCCATTAATATTGTTATTTATTATTTATATAAAAGTCTACTAAATATTCAATATTTTAAAACTCCCAAAATATTCGGAATTATGCAAAGAAAAACTAAGTAGACAAAATACAACTCTTCAAAGTTTTTGGTGGAAATAAGAAAGGAGTTAACTAAAATGCTTTTATTTTTGTCTTATCGACCTATAAATGTGACTAGTAATTTTCAATATGCTTTAACAAGTGCATTTCCTTTTAACTAGAGAAGCATAGTACGAGAGCTTTGAATATGTTTAATGCGCGCCTGAAAGTATGCTTTAAAAAAACTGACTCTTTTTCTCAGTCTGACGTCCCACAGCAGTTTCTCAGACTGCAATTATGGCGCAACAAAAATAACAATAAAATGGTAGAAAAATTAAGCAGCTGTAAATGAAAATTTCGCCAACTTTTCTCATAGCGATTGCACTGGCATTAACTTTTTGCCAGTTTTTGCTCATTTTTGGCCATTTTTGCGTTTCCAGCGTATACAATAATAATTTTTAATATTCGCATGTTAAGCTTTTTCCTGATGATGATGTCGATGCTGTTGATGACGTCCAAGATGATGAGTGACGTGCAACCGTCTGGAAAGAGCTGCACGTGACCCAGCCGCACGTTTCGCTTTAATTACAGATCTTCTGTCCCTGGGTAAATACAAAGCAAATATTAAAAAATAAAATGCCTGATTGTCAAATTGAAGGATTGATTGTTTAATCAATGTATGCCAATGTGGTTTGTTGGCCATTACCTGACAGCTCATAGATTTTTTGTGTTTTTTACCATATCACCACCCAGAGCTCTTTTTTTTCATGGAAGAGCACGTTAATTTGTCACTTCAGTTACAATAATGGAAATGAGTTTTAATGAGAAAATAATTGCATGTCATTAACGACACATTCAAAAGCACAACAAGAGCCGCCGTGTAAAGTTCTTGAGCATAAAAAAAAAATATGTATTTATATGAAATATTGATATATTGTTAAATTATCATTGGATTTCGTTTCATATTTTCTGATAGACGACGATTAATTGGCAGTTGCCTTTTGCTGTTCGAGCTCTGAGTTACCAACACATTCAGCTTGTAATTTGCATTAAACTTAATTGAAATGTGAAACCTTGAATTGTTTATATACCATATACCATATACCATATACCTATATATATATGAACATATCCATCAATAACACAACTGAGCTGTTTCTTTTGATTTCACACACAAATACTGACACACAGCGGACACACAGATACTATAAATATAAGCAAATAATTTGTTCATATTTGCTGCCGATTTAATTGAAAAGTAAAAGCCGCAAGAGCATTGAATTGAGTTTTCCTTCATTTATGTCGTAAATACGAAGGCAGTTTCGAAAGTTATCGGCAATTGAATAAGACTTTAAATTAACAGAAAATAAATTATTCAAATTGCGTTACTAAGCAGTTTCAAATTTGAATTTTTAAATGAAAACGAAAACTCTTAAGACAAGATTTAAAGATCTATATTCATTTGTTTTGCTCTCACCTCTAAATAGCAAAGTTTTCATAAATAGCTTTCGATATTGTGCTAAATCTAAAATCATGAACATACCTATCTTTAAGCTATTTTTGCCTTAGAAGCAGCTCTTCTTTTCTAGAAACGTAAATAAAGTAATTGAACAGATAAGCCATAAAACCTTTTATTTAAGATAATTCCAATTTCAAAGAGAATTCAATAATCAAGATTTTTAGAGTTTACTAGCCGGCCTCCGGCACGCTCGCTTCGCTCGCTCGTCTACATCTTTATTTTCTTCCAATGATTTATTTTTGTGGCGAATTCATGAAATTGCATTATGTGCAAATACTGATCTGATCATATGTATTTTATACAGAAATCAAAACATGAATTGTAAGCAAAATCGCAGAATTCCTTTCTTCTTAAGAAAACTTTCTTGGAAAGGAATAACTAAATCAATATTAATTTCTAAAATTGATGAAATTGTAAATTATCCTATCGAGTTTTTAAATTCACTTGATTTGCCAGGAATGTTAGGAGTGGCAACCCTTATCTCTTAGGGGTATGAAAAATAGATGTTGGCTGATTCTCAGACCTGCCCAATAAGCACACAAAATTTCATGAGAATCGGTCTAGCCGTTTCGGAGGAGTGTGTTCACACAAAAACCAATATTCACAAAAATGCGTATATCTCACGAACCAATTCACGCAAACACGTCGCAATAGGCTTAAAACCTCCGCATTGACCTCTATCACACGCAAAAATCAGATTTGAAATTCATCGACTCGTTCATGAGAACACCGATAGCACGTAAAACATAAGTTTCTTCTTATATATAAAATTCTAGTCTCAAAATGTTAGTTGCCATACTCCTCCGAAACGGCTGGACCGATTCTCATGAAATTTTGTGTGCTTCAATAAAATAAAATTTATAACGTTTATAATTTTTGTGTTTCCTTTCGACAAAAACAATTAACTAAAAATATTAGTTAATCTGACAATGTACACAATGGCAACCGAAATTAAAAAAAAAATTTTGTATTGGAAAATCAAATTGTCCTTTTTAGTATTTTCGTCGCAATTTTGTTATATTTTCTCAACCTTAAACAATCCTTGGACTTCCACGAACATTTCAAGACCAAAATTAGCCAAATCGGTTCAGCCGTTCGTGAGTCCATAAGCTTCAAAGGAACATAATATTGTGACACGAGAATTTTATATATAAGATGTAGAAAAATAATAAGTGTATCCAAGGTTAGGTCTAAAACTTTCATTATGAGTTGAAGGGGGAGCTGTTTAGTAAACTTGGTTAAATAATGTCCTATTAATATGAAGTCGAAATTTCAAAAATCAATTTTCTTAATTTTTGCTTTTCTTTCTGCAGTAGAGCAATTTGATAAATAAAAGTTAGGACACGACAACCGTGAGATTTTTATTCAACAGCTTCCAACTATAATTTATTAAGAAAAAAGTCTTGAAATAAATTAATGTAATACAGCCGAGCGGTGCCCACAGCGTAATACCTTGTAACTTTTTTCTAACAAAAATGTTATTCCTGCAGATTCCCTCTAAGAATTTTTCAATTACATTCTAATTTTAGAATTCTAAGAATTATTTTTTTGGAGCAAAACTATGTTAATAAAGTTTGGATGTTGATTTGTTCTTTAGAGCTTATCAAACATTGTGATTCTAGGTAGTGACCTATGGTAATAAGTGATTACCATAATTCCGTAGAGTCAAATTATGGAGCAGTTTATAGGCAAGGAGAGGTGAAATTTTAACATTGATGGTATTAACATTTGTTCATTTTTTAAATGCAGATGCATCAAACCAAAACGCATAGCTGTGTAAAATTTTAAATGAAAATATTGAACGCGAAAATCTACTGCGGGGGAACGGCGAAAGATATTGACATGATTCTAACAACTTCATCTTCTCAGTTGGTAAAGTTTCGTATCTCTAGCTCTTATAGTTTTCGAGATCTAGGTGTTCATACAGACGGACATGACCTAATCGATACCCGAGGTGAGTATAAGTATTTTAGTAAAAAGGACTTAGGGTCTGTCATGCCTCCTTCTGTCCGTTACATACATTGCACAAATCCAGTATTCCCTTGGTACCTATAGGTAAAGGGCATAAAACCAATGGCTACATTAAATATGAGAGCGGACAACTTTGAGATATCCTTTACGCACACATCGCAATCAAACTCAAATCAAAATGTGGTTTAGATATCTTCTTAACATAATGAATTATGAATATACAACTTTTTGTTTTTTGAAGTAGAATGTGTAATATGATTCTAATATTATATAAAAAAAATAACAAAAGAAAATGTAACATTCATACAGACGGATAGCGTCATTGGAATAACGACAACCTAATCAATCTTTTTAGATTCAGTATCTTGGGGGTCTCCGACATATCCTTCTGTATGTTACGTATGTACATTTTTGATGTATACAAATTTAGTATACCCTTTTTAAAGGGTACAAAAATATAGCTTTTGTCGGATAGAAGAACTAAGAATATATTTCAACAAATGAAAGCTACTTTTGCGTTGGCTTAAAAATCCAAATATTTTCTAATTTTAATTAGAATTCATTCTTGAAATAAAATAAATATACAGTTTTCGCCTAATATTAGTTTAATGCTTTAACTGTGTTATTTTTTGTTTTATGGGGTAAAAACTAACAAACGCGCAACATTTTGATAGCTTTGAATGATTTTTCACGGATTTGGGATGGATCTAAATTTGCTTAAAAACTATTATTATTCCTTTTTGGTAGTAAACAGTGGCAAAGGTCTTGGATAAGGCAGCATAATATTATTAATTTTTATTTTTGGTAATCTAGATTTTGTCTTATCAAAAATGTTTCTTCATCTTCTATAAAATTCGTCTCTTTAATTATATATGATATGTCATTTGTCTAAGATGTCATTATTTGTTAATTGAAAATACAGAAATAAGCATTAACATATACTTACCGAAAAACTTGATTATTTGTTTTATTTATTTAGAACTTGTCAGCCTGCCCTCGTACCTGCAAATAACATATATATTCGTGTATACATAATACATATTTATTCTTTTCACTTTTTACCTTTCCATTGCAGTTGAAGCCAAACCTTGAAGTGAATTATAAATGTGCCTGCAAAATTTTGTATCTCTCTTTTGCACTATGTCTCTCTCTCTCTCTTTCTCTCTTCAATCTCTTTTCTCATTCTCTCTCATTTCCTCTCTTTCTTGCAGTATGGATGGATTATATAGGTTTTGGATTTGCTGCAGAATATAATTGACAACAGATGAAAATTGGATGTGAGTTATTGGTTAAGAAAATAAACGTATCGACAAGTTGATACTCTTTTAGATGTGATTGTCTCTAATTACACTAAACGAAAAATGTACAACTCTTTTTTTCTCCAGAGATGATACTTATAAGTAAATTTCAGCATTCAAAATAATTTTTTTTCCTCCCATGGCTTTTGTTTTTGTATGTCTATTTTAATTATTAAATCTGTAATAGTTCAAATTGCGTCAATTTCCCGCAGAAGTGGAGTAGACTGACTTCCTTTCGAAATGCATCGATTCACCAAAATTGGTAAACTTAAAAAAAAAACTACAGCCGATAGAATGTGCTCAAAAAACCCGAAAAACTTCATTTTTTTGACGTTTCGTTCAAGTATTGTCATTTTTTTCAAAAAAAGTCAAGGACACTTGAAAAGTTAGCTAACAGGTGGGCTGATAAGTTCGTAGGCTAACATATAAAAACAAATTTTTTTGACAGAATTAGATTTTTTTATTCAACGTGGTTGCCTTCGACGGCGATTAACCGATTATGGCGATCTTCCAACTTTTCGATACGATTCCTAAGTAGGCTCAAAATGGGTATTCGTTTCGGCGATCACCTCTTCATTGGAGCTAAATCTCTTTCCAGCGATCATTCTCTTGATGTCTGAGAACAGGAAAAAGTCGCTGGGGGCCAGATCTGGAGAATATGGAGAATTGCGGAAGCAATTAGAAGCCAAATTCATTCAAATTTGCTATCGTTTTCATTGATTTGTGACACAGTGCATGTCTTGATGAAACATAAATTTTTTTTCCTTTAAATGGGAACGTTTTATAGCGATTTCGCCCATCAAACGCTCCAAAAAACAGCTATATAATAGTCGCTGTTTATGGTCTCACCACTTTCTAGGTAATCGATGAAAATTATACCGTGTGCATCCCAAAATACCGATACCATGACCTTGCCAGCAGACTGATGCGTCTTTCCACGCTTTGGAGTCGGTTCACAGCGTGCAGTCCACTGCACTGACTGTCGATTGGACTCTGGAGTGTAGTGATGGAGCCATGCTACATCCATTGTGATATGTCGTTAGTATTTTATGTTCTTGGTCATGATATGTAGATGCGGTTTCTGTATCTTCTTTTTATAATAAAAAAAAAGGCTGACTTATTGAATTTTTGGGAAAAATTAAAATATATCATTTTTTTCTTCTACAATTGAATTTTTTATAGAAAGTAGGATTCATTACCTTTTAAATAAGCGCTTTATTATCAATCGATTATTTGCCGATTTAACGATTGAAAAATGCACATATAATACAACTTAAATATGAGGACTACCCAAATAGGTGGAACCCAATTTCTAATTTCTAAAAAACTGATACTATTCATTTTTATCTCAACTTAATCTGAGACGTTATGTTGTCTTGTTGAATTTGTAAATACCCCTGACTATACTTAGGGTATTTAAAAAATGCAAGCAACATCTACTATTCGTCATATATCCAATATATATCTTAAATAAAACATGTTTCTACGAATTTTATAAAACATTTCCAATCAATCGAAATGGTATATACTATAATAAAATAAATAGGAAAATATAAAACCATAAAAATATTCATATGGATTTTTATATGTAGAGTTGTAGCCTCTTGCACAAAATTCAGTTTTTTGTGGTTGCTGTGTTAAATTGATGTAACCAAATAAAGAAATATTTAAGTTTTAAATTATTTATTTAAAGTTCTTGTTAGCTGAGTAAAGAGTTTTTGGCAAAAATAAAAAATAATACATAGATGCTCAAAAATACTCCCAAACTAATTAGAAATCTTGTCAATGAAGTCAATTATAAACGTTGATTACAAATTATTATTGTCAACCCCAAAGGTTGAATGTCAACAAATTACAAAATAGATTATTAACGAAAAGCGCAAATCCAAAAGGTTTTCAAGTTAAACAGAAATCTGCAAAATACAAAAAAAATAATAAAATAAATTCAATTGAGCCAAAAAAGGGACGAAACGGTTTGGCATTCAAATAAATAATTTATTTTACAAGCAAACCGTGCTAACTTGTACTTTGAAAAGTTTTTGGCGCAGAGTTGCCAACGATTTGGGAATGTGAACCGTAGTCAGGCTGTTGGCAGCCCTGTTTGCATGGAAATTATTAATAATGTATTTTAGCACATTTGAAGGATTTTGTGAGCCGGCCACACGTTTCGGCAATTTCCGGACCAACAAAACCGGAAAAATACTCGAAAATGTAATAAATTTTCAAGATGTTGCCGGCAGCGCTGCAGTGCGTCTATTTTTGCCCCCCTCTCAACTAAATGAAGGTGGCAACGATTCAAATGGACAATAAATGTTTGCTCTTCTAGGCCAGTGTCAAAGGTTGCCAACCTTTAAGCCATTTGAGGTGATGTGGCAAATGTTTGCTCTTCTTCACAAACTGTTGCCACACTTAGACTGGGGGTGGGCCAAAATCAATGTTGAATCTAACTACACTCTATAACTCGACAACTTTTTGGCCATTAACTGATTTGCAGTTGAGGCACAAATAAAGCCCAGCACTTGTCTACCTCTTACCTCTAAGGCAACAGATTTTATAGCCAACTTGGATGTAGATTGTTTTTGGTAAAACAACTTTTAACAAAATTGCGGAAGAGTTTGTGGATTGCCTGCTAGTTTGACGGCTAGCATCTTTTGGCCAAAAAGCAATTTACAATTTCGTATTGTGACCATAACTCTTGCAAATTGAATTCAATTTTCTTGTATAATTTACATTCAAAACTTTCAACAACTGCATTTATTTTATACAAAAGCAATTAAATAAAAATATTTTAAGCGACCAGCTGAGCAGGAATAAATGTACACAGAAATGAATCTTAAGGATAAAGTTTACTTGATAAACGTGTAAATAACTTTAATTAAAGTTGTGCAAGTAAAGCAGGTTTTTTTTTTAATTTGGCAAGAATTCTACACATAAAACGTCAATAGCTTAATTTTTAAAGCATTTTTATTGAAAATAAAATTAAAACCAAGAAAACAATTAAGTGATTTTATAAAATAGATTTTTAAGCTTAACATGCCTCAATAAACAGAAAACCGAGTGGAAATATTTCGACAATGCCATTTTTGGCACAGTAAATTGAATTTTAAATAAATATTGCATTCTGCCTGTCGTATTTAATGTTTTTCTTAATCTTATCGATCGCTTGTGAAATGATTAAGAAAGATATATCTATGACATACTGTGAAATTAAAGCATTCTTGTACTTGAATTCCAATAGCCAAGATCTATTGTAAATGGAAAATCCATAAAATCATTTCTTAAAATAAATTATTGTTGTTAGGCGCAAAATATAAATATTATCGTATCCTTCAAGTTTCAAATTCAATCCTATATCGACTCAGATGTGGATGTTTATAAAAAAAAAAAATGTATTTCTGCTCTAAAGCAACGTTTTACTTTTAAAGGTTTCATCTAATTCCAACCTTTTTTTTTTAAATTAGAGCATATAACTGTGGCGCAATTTTTATAGTAGTATAGACTCTGAGATCCTTTTTCATACGGACAGACTGAAATGGCCATACGGCTCATGCTGTTTAAGAAAATATATGCTTTCTAGGATATCATTTATTATATAAAAAATATCATATCTGATGTAGAGGGCTTTAAAATATTTTGAGTTGCACCAATAATGAAAAACAAAACATTCCAAGCCCCAGAAAATGATGAATTATTTAACAGGTCCGTTTATTTTGGGTCTCTTTAACGGAGCTAGCTAGGGCACATCACCACGAATATTAAGATGGCTATACCTCATGGTTGTCAGACTCATGCTTACGTATGGGACCATAACCTAGGGTAGTAGAGCGAGCCTTAGCACGACCAGAGAAAAAATGCAGACACTCCAAAGAATGGCCTGCATATGTATGACAGGAGCTATGGGCACCTATCCTTCTGCTGCCTTAGAAATATTAATGGAGATCACACCGCTACGTATCGTTTTCGATATGCGGCGGAAAGCCACTGATCAAGGAAGTGGCCTGGGGGTAGTAGGACCCAGGACCAAATATTATGAACCTCTAGGCAGAAACACCACCATTTTCCAAGCTGAAGTCTGTGCTATTGGAAGATGTGCAGAATTCAATCTGCAAAAGATCTACCATAAAAAGGATATTTCCATCCTGTCTGATAGTAAAGCAGCAATAAAGGCATTAAGTAAAGCCAAGATCACATCAAGGCTTATTAATGAAGTGACGTCACTAAATATTTTAGGATCCAGGAATAAGCTCACGATTAAATGGGTTCCAGAACACAACATTATTCCTGGGAATGAGCTGGAACATCAACTTGCAAAAATCAGTGCTGAACCACATGGGATTGGTAACCATGTGGTACGGGACCTACTGGGATCTACTGAGAATAGATGAGACCAAAAAACGACTGCTTCACTGGGCGCAGACACCAGGGCTTAAACAATCAAAAACCCTCCTCTCTAACTACAACCGTAAGAGGTTCAAAGTCATGATAACGCACGGGAAGAAGACCGTGAGAATCATGACGGACCTTCTGACGGGACATTGTGGGCTTCGCAGCCATTTAAACAAAATTGGCATAGTGGATAGTGGACTATGTCTCATCAGTAGCATAGAGAAAGAAACTGTACGTTCTCCCACCGGAGACCGTTGTTACTATAAGTCCAAACAAAATACTGCAATACATGCAGGCCTTAGTACTTTTGGGAGTGCTCTAAGCCATGAAGGGGGTACAATAGATCCACCTGGGCCTCAGTACATTTATACACCCAATAATAATAATATAATTTAAAGCTATAGCTAAGATGGTTTATCTAGAATATGTGCATTATTAAAATCACCACAATTTGGATTGCACCATGAATATCGGATATATTAGTGATATAACAGAGAGAGAAATTACGTATTGCACACGACCTAAAATGAATTTGTACAGGGTATTCCAAAGTCGATCGTATCAAACTCAATTTATCAGTATTACGGCCCAAATAATGATAAATTGAGTTGGACACAAACTTAAAAAAAAATGTAAGAAAAAACTCGTATGGACACACTTACCAAAATAATACTGGTGAACCGATGTTTTTAAATTGCAACGCATTTAAAAGTCAGAAGAAAGTGTGGTAGATCATACGATGTATGTACCAAAATACTTGACAAGACCTTGGGTAACGATTGAGCAGTCTCCACCCGAGTGAGCAGCTGGGTAGTAGATACTGTAATAAATCATTAGAGACATTAAAAATAAAGTTAACTCATGTTAATTACGGAGAATTTAAAATTTCACGGGCTTTCCACGAAATGAAAATTTTGTCAATTTTGCACGATTTCTTGAGTAGTCACTACGTAAAGTTTACTACAGCGATTTTGATGTTACCCAATATTGTATTGCTTTAAACAAAGGATAAAATGTCGTTGAGAAGAATCCAGCTCTGCTTTAATTTCGACTGAACTTAGACCTTCCAAAAGGCAGTTCTGTATTACATATCGAGGAAAAATTTTGTTTTCTGTGAGGGCAAGTTCGCCAAAAGCGTTCTTTGGTATTAGTGGCCAATGGATAATATACCAGTTCAATCTAAAACAACCTCGTCAAATTCTTTATTAATAAATCATTAACAAGCTTATGCAAAATTTGGTAAGCAATCTATTTAAAACTATCGTTTTGTTAATATAATATAAAGTTTACGAGAAATTATTTGTATCGCAGTAGCCAAAGGCATCTTTCATTTAGTTGCCTAGAAAGTAAGCTACTCATTATAAGCCATTTATTTTCAAACGCCTTTCGAACAATACGAAATTGTGTATACAACAAAAACAAATACAACAAAGCACAAAAAAATAAAAGGACCAGATGGCCAGGGAGTTAAAAAAGGCTGAGGACTATAAAGTTAACAAAGTACTTCCGATGTATGAACAACGCTATGGTAATAAAAAAGAAAAGATGGTTCCTAAGCGATATGACGAGATTCATTACGAACACAAAGATATTCTGGATCGTCGGTATACCCGTACATGGAATAGTCTTCCGGAGCGCGAAATGCAGCCAGCTGGTCGTCGTTCTCGGAGCAAGTAGCCAGCAGCCAGCTAAATAATACGTTTTAAGAAGCTCGTCGTCGTAACATAACATACTATATCACAGACAGAGGAATTAATATGAATGGACCTCTCGAAAATTTGTAGTGCATTCAATTGCCAAGCCGAAAATATACCTGCGTTTAGCAGAGACAAGCCATGGGAGCTTAAGTGTATTCAAATTATTGTTTTTTTTTACAAATATAAACGAATGCGACGAGCTTCGCCATTATTTTGTATTTAATTTTTTGAGAAATATGCATCATATCGCGAAATTTACGCGCATTGCTGACATTGGCATTAGTAGATCATTCGGTTTTGGTTTCAGATACTTTCCTTATAGTGACTCTTATAACTCATCAATTGATGGACGAATAGGCGGATATATTGCCAACCTGATGGTAAAGGCCAAGGAATGAGCAATAGTAAGAACTGGTTTAATTTACCTTTAGATAAATGTTCGGCCTGAGAAACAATTCGCACCGCAAGGCGAGAAAAATAGATATTCAGAGGCTAAGAAATAATATTTACAATAAGCAAGAATTCATTCATAGTAGCCGACATATTCAAGAAGCATTTGAGAAGTTTGGGTAACACGGGCATTAATTTTTACTGAGTATAATTTCCTAGCCAGAAGAATGACCTAGAAGGTCAATGCTCGAAACCACAAGTAAAAAGGTATAATAATTATAATTTTTCTAACTATTTTGTCTGTCGCAACTGGGCGAAGCATGACAATGTCAGTGCTACTTTGGGCTACCGATGCACATTCGGGCAAAGGACCAATTTTGCTGGCCTAAAAGCATTTTTTAAAGTTATGAAATAATTGTATATACGAGGTGTGTTCAAAAGGTATCGCAGATTTTTGAAATTTCGCGGGCTACGTTTATTCGAATTTTGATTTTTTTTGCGGCGTTATGTTGGTACTCGTGTCTCTCACTTATGCCGACAAGCTCGACCATTTTGAATGTTCACTAAATTGTTGACAGCGGCTTTGCTTGCACGTGTTTTGGCTCGTCTTCGATTTTTTCCTATTAAAAAAATGAATCAAAGAACCTGTATCAAATTTTGTGTGAAAAACGAAATTAAGTGCGCGGATGCATTCCGAATGTTGACTGTGGCATACAGAGAAGCTACCTTGGACCGAAGCAACGTTTATCGGTGGGAAAAAATTTTCTCGGAAGGCCGAGAAGATGTGAACGACGAAGGGCGTGCCGGACGCCCGAGCACATAAGCAACAGACGAAAAAATTGATGAAGTGAAGAAAATGGTATTGGCCAATCGTTGACCTAGACAGATCGATTGGCTCGTGCCATTCGATTTTTATCAATGATGCCATTCGATTTTTATCAATGATTGCTAATGAGATGTTGGACTCTGTCCGCGACGACCCAAATTTGCTCCAGAGGGTCATAACTGGTGACGAATCGTGGGTTTATAGTTTGACGTGGAAACCAAAGCTCAATCATCTCAATGGAAACTGCCGCACGAACCAAGACCGAAAAAAGCGCATAAAGTTCGGTCGAATGTGAAAGTTTTGCTTACAGTTTTCTTCGATTGCAGGGGCGTGGTGCATCATGAGTTCTTGCCACAGGGTAGAACGGTCAATAAGGAATACTACCTGTAAGGTATGCGTAATTTTCGCGAAGTAATCTGCCAGAAACGCTCGGATTTGTAGAAGAACAAAAATTGGCTTTTGCACCACGATAACGCCCCTGCTCACACATCGTTGTTTGTGCGCGACTTTTTGGCCAAAAAAAAAATGATGCCGCAGCCACCGTATTCCCCAGATATGGCCCCCTGTGACTTTTTCTGGGGTCTAAAGAGGCCCATGTAAGGACGAAAAAAAAAATCGAAGACGATTCAAAACACGTGCAAGCAAAGCCGCTGTCAACAATTAAGTGAACATTCAAAATAGCCGAACTTGTCGGCATAAGTGAAAGACATGTCGCCGCATTTGCGACACGCCTTTTTATCTCACTCAGCACTCTTGATTCTTAGATAATGTTTATGTTAGTCGTTGAATGTCGAAAATCGAATAAGGATGGTGGGTTTGGTGGTATTTTATATATTTTAAATATAATTATTTGTATTTTTAGTATTACTGTGACATGAGCGGATAGTTTTGAGGTTGTCAAATATTCCCACGGGTAAACTTGCTAAAAAAAATTACGATTCAATCGGACGCCTACAAATAAGGCGTTTCCAATAGGCACTTTGAATTTAGTTTGTGAATGCACCCTTTCACTAATCATCAAACTGTTACTATTCATTTTTTCATTAAACTCAACATTTTTATCATGGTAAAGTACACGAACGAATAACGTTTGCAAATTATAAAAATAACTGCCGAAATTCGGAGTCGGTGACCACAAGTTTAAGAGCGTTAATTCCAATTTTCGGTCGTAATTCTCGACCTAGTAGACAGGCAATAACCAGTTTAGTGGAAAAATGGAGTCTACGTATTCGAGTCCACGGTAGCCATATGATCGAAGTCGAGTTCCATTCATAAATGTTTCGATTGTTAAGTCCTTAAAGGAAAACCTATTTTTGCTTTCTTCCGATTGTGATGTGCATTTCATAAGTATTTTATTTCCTTATACTTATTAGTGCAGCGTAAAACATATTTTTATTACAAAAACATTAGTACAAATCAAGATTGATGTAATTTTATAAATTTTTATCAGACTGAACTTTTGTGACGATTCTAATATCGTTAAAGAATCCTCATTGCCAAGAGGACTTGGTCAGGCCCGAAACACTGTCTCCAAAAATTTGCTCTACAAATTTTTGATCTACTTTTATGTTTGCTTATGTAGTTCGACGTGCCGGTTTTGGTTTTGGTATTTTCAGGAGCCCTATGTGCTGTAGCTTTGATGACATTGGATTCGAATTAAGCGACCTTAAAAACTTCGGCGAACAACCGAAAAATATTACTTTTGTGGTTTTTTGAGATTTTGTTATCAAACTGCTGCAAACACTTCGAATTTATCGACTGCAAAATAATATAATTTTTATTAGCAAATTCGGTTTCACTCGGACTCATAGCAGTCCTAAGAACTTTGTCTGCCATAAAATTTTGTTGAAATATTCTTTAATATTGAATATCGCTTTAATTATTGCGAGTTCCTAATAATATTTTATTTCCAAAGATCAAGTTGCTTTAACTATAGCATATTTCCTCCATATGGTTCATCTATCAAGAACAATTTTTTTTTCATTGATTTTTTAAAAAATTTGAATGAAATCTGTATATTATTTAGACCCTATGGTCCGATCTGTCAAAAAAAACGTTTTTGGTGCAAAATATATTATTATTTCTTATTTATAAAGATATCGTAATCAAACTTAGTTGTATTTTGTCTATTTGTACAGATATCGGTATCAAAGCTTTATCAAAATCGTTGGACTATACCATATACGCCCTACTGCACCAATCGGGAAAAAAAAGTTTAGGTACGATTTACTAAAATCAATGCGGTTCAATGGAGCGGTACAGGATTTCCCAAAGTTGTCCGCGCACGACTTTAAAGGTCGCCAACTTTGTCTATATTCTTTTTCATAAACAAATAAATATTATTTAGAGTTCCTGTATTATGCAAAACTCTACCACTTTTGCTTATACAAAATTTTTATAGTAAAATAACATTTTTTTGCATCCAAATTTGTAGAAAAATATTGCTGGATAAAGCTAGTTTAATGTTTCTTGAGAATCAAATGGAAGCTACTTTCATTTTATTATTAAAAAGAAAGAAAATAAGGAAAACTATTTACAAAAATGAAATTTCTGATAAAATCAAAATTAAACTATAAGTAATAAAAAATTTAAATCATATTATTAATTTTGCAATCGGTTTAACTAATTTATAAGCGCCTGCCATTTCCTTTTGGGAGTCCTTGGCCTTTAGCTTGTGCAGCTGTGAAACAAAGTAAATAATAATCTTCTGGCACTTCCAACCGTGTTTTGGATGCTTAATATTTAAGCTGGAATTTATTAGTTATTATTTGTCATGAATACTTTTTGCTTTGAAATTAATTTTGAAAAACTGGCTACTATTAAATATTACAGCTCCCTCAATGGATCTCTCAAAACTGAACAAAGCCAACGCGCTGTCTCGTCCTGCTCCAAAAAAAAAAAAAATGAAAAGTATTTAACAAAGTCAACAAAGCGCAGACGGGAAATGGAATAGCTCCGGCTGGGACGTTTAATATCACATTGAAATTCGGGCAAATGAAATCATGAAGCTTTGTATACATTATTTTCCGCGTCCCAGATGCACGAACAAAAACGTTGAACAGGAAAAATGCCAAGCAAAATCAAAATGCCCACGCTTTTCAATGGCAAGAGATTTCCTTTTTATACATATATTTTATTTTTTTTGGTGACTTGGAGGTCAAAAAATGAACAAAAATCAATGCTTGACTGGCGAAGCGTTCTACAGAGACCTCGAGGAAACTGGCTAAACAGAACTGAGCCAAGCTGAGCTGCAAAAGACCATTAACAAAGTAAACAGCTGCAAGAGCGTCAAGTTTTGTGAAAATGAGGCGAAAAATACATTCAAGTCAGCAAAAAGAAGAAGACGAAGAAGAAGAAAGAGATTTTTTTTTTTTCATTCCCCCAATTTTTTGCTTTCTTTTGTTTTGACACCTCATTGTGTAAGTTGTAGGTGGAGGTGGCGACTTTGGTGGCGGTAATGGTGGCAGTAGATGCTAAGGTGGCCCATGACGCGACATTTGTAAATGTTTAAGTTTATTTTAAAGTCAATTTTATGCTTTTTTAAATGAAAAATTTTGCATAAACTTGACACAAATTAGATAGCAAAATTATAAGGCTTTCTTTCTTTAAATAAAATATGAGAAGGACACTTATTTTGATTATGATTTTAAAATAGACTTTTCTTAACAACATTTTGTGTTATTTAAATATAAAACATTGAATTATGAATAAATTAAAACATGGATTTATTTAGAAATATTGATTTATTTAGAAATATTGATATATTTATAAATAAATATTAATTGACATTTATAGTTTTTAAACGCAGAAATAACGAAATCAACTATATAAACTTGCTATAATAAATTACTCATTAGAGATAAATTACCTTAAATTATATTTATTCCTTGACATGCAGCACATATCACAATTTGGTACAAAAAAAAAAAACAATATTGAATACATATTATATGCATGTCACTGCTGGTCGAAGCATAGTCCCGCCGTGGAGCTTGTAATCCCTAGGGCGTGTTCCCAAGGTGGTGGATAGTGGGAAGCCTCCAAGATATAGGTTGTAGGAGGGAAATGAAATAGCTCCCTCGGACCACACAAGCCGGAGTAGGCCCTCTCCCTCTCTCTACAGACCTTACAGTGGGTTGCATTGAAAAAAATTCCTTAATCAAGAAATGGTGCATTCAAGGTTAAGGGGATTGTTTTTTTTTTTTAAACAGTCAATCATTTTTATTAGTAAGAAAAGCGAATTTTATTACAGTTCACAAGACTCAACAATTATAGACATAAATTAATATTTTATTTCGTGTTTTATCGTTGCAATTAGAACCAAAAAAAAAAATGTTGCTATTATTTTACGCAATACACGAAGCTTTCAGTTTGAGTAGTTTATAATTTATTCGGGTTAATTCAGAAAAAAAGATTTAAAATTATTTATCAATAAATATTTAACTTGAATTTGCCATACAAAGAATTTGAATATATTATAGAATATTTAAAAAATGATTTGAGTTTAAAAAGCGTACAGTTTTTATTCTATTTTGCGAATGCATTTAATTTTGGTTTAAAGCTAAATAAAAAAATTTGTTTTAGTGAAATTGGGAGCTCCAAAGAACGGTAATTTATTTTATTTTCAAAATTTGGTCTATTGTGGCCGCCAGCCGAGTCCAGCAACTGGGGGATTAGCCTAAAAATTTCCACATACACGGACTAAGATATCATTCGGTCACCCGTGCCGAGAGTCACCCTGGCTGGGGGCCCTGTCGCTAACGAAGAGTCTAGACAAGTGGCGACCGCCAAGTCTGGTGAGCCTTACCCGGGTATTGCAGATCTTTGCCCGGGTGGACTGTATGCTTCTCCGCAACTCGTGGGACATGAGCAAGTTTATTAGAACAACAAAAGCATCGCAGGATGTTCCTGCGGGAAATCTTGCGAAACAGTTTGAGGACGGTTACCTTGACGGTGATCGGCTCTCATTGGTGAAATTAACATAAGTAGCTCCTAACAGGAGATTAAATGAAAACAAGAAGGGTTCAGGAGGCCGCGCAGTGGGAGCTACCTTAGACCCGGCACAGGAAGACCCCGTTACCGGTTACCAACCCGGTGGACGGGATGACCCGTACCGTAGAGGACTGAGTAGAAGGGCAAGACACCTGCTGAGTCAGTGGCTCTGGCAAAGTAGCCACGTCTGGAAGAACAGGGCCCTACACCTGCTTCATCCGACACCCCGAAGAGGGTGCGGGTGCAGAATAAGGCCACAGAGGTGCCATCATCTGCTGTAGTAGCGTGCATGGCTTTCCCCGAAGCCGCCCGGGAAGTCAACGACCAACCCTCGACATCCCTGATGGCCAAGGAAAGACCTTCATACGCAGCCGTTGCCAAGATGCTAAAGGTAGCGATTGTACCTGAGGAATACCCTCAGGTGATCCTTAGAAGAAAGGAACTCTCATTGGTTGAGGAAGCGATACTGGAAGAACTAGTATCATCGGGTTGGGACTCTGCAATTTCGTTTGATGGGGTCCACTTCAGAGTGGGTCGTAGACTGCTCTAACAAAGAGTCGGCTGAGTGATTGCGGCTGGCAACCGCCTCCCTGCGTATGTGAAAAGGGGCTCCGCTTGAGGCGAAGTTATGCGACGACATATTGTCGGCGCATAGCGTTACCATCTTCTGCCCTAGGACTGGAGAGAAGCCGACGGAATGGGTTTTGGAGCTTATCCAGAAACCGAACCGTCTGTGCACAGAACACTGGAGGGTATTATCGAGAAATAGCGAAAAAGGTGGTTTTTTCATGGATATTATTTCGAGAAGAATATGTTCGAAATTCAAAAAAAAAAGTTGTCTATTTCGAACGTAAATTTACAAATTTTTTTTCGTATCCGATCGAACTTTGTGAGCCATGAATAAAACTGTATAAAAGCTCTTTTTTTTTAAATTGTAAGTCTACGTTCGAAATATTAAAAATTCTCTGGAAATTACGAAAAAATGAATGGATAAATAACGAGCAAACCGTAAATTTGACAAAAATATGTGCCAAATGCCGTCGTTGGTTAATTTAATTATATACAGTTTGGTATCAAAATTAACCATAATCAATTTAGTGCACCCAAAGATATTTGCTTTTAAGTAGAGACTATTTTTTTAAATTTTTAAATATGTTATTTTCGAAATATCGCTAAAGCCGATGCATGAAAATATTTTTTTTAATCATTTACAGTTTTAGCTGGCCATTTTACTACGACAACGAGAAAAACATGTTGGGGATACATTTTGCTGTAAACTAGTGATATCAACGAAATTTCTCTGTAACTTGTTTAGAAGTTCTAAAACTTGGTTGCCATCTTGAAAAAACTTGATGCATTCGCTGATGAACTGGTGGAACAAAGGCACTGTATTATGGAACAGGGGATGCACATATGATGCCTATATGATTTGAAAGTTTCTGGTTTTGTATAAGTTTTTGAACAAAGAGGGGGTATATTTAAAATTTGAGATAATACATAAAAAATGAGGTTAAAATTGACTGATAGATTTCACTAGTTCAAGTTGCGGTCCTACCACAGAATCCCAGCTCCATTAATATATACCTCATTGTCGATGGCAATAAGAGTTATTCGTATCAAAAAACATTTTAGTTCCTATAAATATTAGATATTTCCATTTTCCTTACTTTTTCCATTTGCTTATTTTCAACATTTTTCACATTAATAAGAGCTGACTACAATTTAAATTTACATCCATTTGTACCATTTTTCCTATGTGAATATTCTCTTTGTTTTGCCATAATTGTATGGACCATTTCCAAGCATAATAAATGCACCAAAGAGCATATCTTTTAATGTTCTTTGCATTTTCTAATTACCAAATAGCAACAATGCAACATGGCCAACAGTTTTCCTCACACAAACTCAAATATCCAAATACCCAAATATACAAAACAAATATTCATAAACCCACTCCCAATATTTACATGCTCTTTGGACAAAGTGCTGAACCAATTTGTGGATTCGAAGGCATTTTTGTGAATTTTACATTGTTTTGCTGTGTACTTTGTAGTAATTGGGTTTTATTGGCTTTGAATTTTGGGTTTTCAATTTTTAAAAGCAGCTTTTAATGGCTGACTTCAGTTTTATCGGAATGTTTTTCGTAATTAAAAAAGATTCAGAAAAATTTAAAATAAATAGCTAACAAAATCCAAGCTAAAAGCTGTCTTAACATGTGAGATTTGGCAATCAAATCGAAGTATAAAGTAATCGACTGTGTTCCGTAAAACGAAAAAACCAAAGGGAAAAATTTTATTCGAATTCGTTTTGACGTGCTTCGGAAACGAAACGTGGGAACCCCATTGAACTTATCAGTGTTCGTGTATGTTGTGCACATTAGGGTGGCTGTCAAAATTTGCCATACTAGCGGCGGCCACCCTAATGAAAAAAAAATTCGTTTTGGCTTGAGTCAAAAAAAAAATTTTTTAAAATAATTGTCAATAAATATCTAACTTAAAGTTGGTGTTAATGGAAACAAAGAATTACAAATAATACTTACAAAATTATTTATATACAATTTTAACAAACCCATTTTGCCGATATATTTTAATTCCTCTTTCCAAAAAGCATTTGATTTGAAATTCCAAGAAAATTTGAATTGGTGAAGCAAAACTCAAAATTAATTCGAATAAAATACTGAGAAACACTGGGGAGGGGGAGGAGGATTCTACCTATGGATGATCCCTTAAAAAATTCCAATGTGACCGAGACGGGGACTCCGATAAACAAACTACTCAATGTTGTCCTTTGATTTAACTGACACTTAACGTAAGATAAAAATTCGCTAGATGGCGCCAGCGGTAACAACAACAGGTAAGCCTATTACGAGCTTAACAAAAGACTGGTACATTGTATTCAAAACGTTTCCGGAAATTGTAAACAAAACGCAAGATTTTTAATCTTCATCGATATTAATTTTGTCTTCTTCAAAATATACCCATTTTGGAGCGATGCACATATGCAAACTATTTTTTCAATCATAACAACATGCATTGTAAGCGTCGGCCTGGTTGTCCTTCAGTGCCCTAACCGAATTTTCTTTTATGTCCTTAATTATAAACAGACGGGTTCCACGGAGTGGTTACTTTGGTTTAGGAAAGAAAAAAGTCACTTTCGGAAAATCCGCCTAATATGATGGTTGATCGATGATATTGAATAAGTTTTCTGCTTTATAATCATTCACAATTACAGATCTTTCGGCACGAGCCGAGCAGCTATACGTTAACATGCCCAAATATTTTAAAAAGTTCAAAAGTAAACGAGCTACGACTGACGTTTAGCTCACGTGCTATCTCTCCATCACTCGTATGTCGATTTTCGAACACAATTTCGTTCACTTTTTGAATGATATCTAATATATGATATCAAATAATATCTATATAGCGTCGATGGACATCCGAAACGATCTTCGACGGTCTCTCTAACATCCTTAAAGGCTATGTACCAGTCTTAGGTTTGGGTTTTCGACAAAACAGATTCCCCAAAACTCTTTCTCAACATTCGCAACGACTCCGCACACGAATTTCGGGTAAAAACACAATATTTGATACAAATTCTTTGTTCGATACCGATACTTTGTTCGGGTCCGGACCTATAGACAGTTTGCAGTGTGGGTTTTCGACAAAACAGATTCCCCCAAAGCCTTTTTCAACATTCGCAACGACTCCGCACACGAATTTCGGGTAAAAACACAATATTTGATACAAATTCTTTGTTCGATACCGATACTTTGTTCGGGTCCGGACCTATAGACAGTTTGCAGTGAAGAACCACCAAGACCAAATTCTAAATTCGCTCCATATGTACCTGATAACAAAAATAAATACTGGTAAATTTATGAAGTGATCAACGAAGAAATTCTTTTGGTACTGACTCCATGTCCCAATAAACTTAAGGTTATCCGGATAAGTTTTTTGGTCACAGCCGAATATAACAAAAATGTCTAAGAACAAAATTTTCTTCTATATCACATTTTTTAAATTTTGTTTGATATGATATATGCATATATGACCATTTCAAGTTAGCTATTTATTGTTATTTCTTTAAATTATTTTTTTCCGCGTCGGCATTAACGTTTTTTTACAATAAAGATTAATTAAAAATTGCCATATCTAGCTGTAGGTATTTATCTTATCTCCGACTTAAGCTAAATTATAGCAAGCAAAGCACTCTGTAAATTAAATTAAATTGAAATTGTTTCCTTCGAGTCCGTACGACTCTCACATATTATTTAATAGCATATTAATTACCAGCGACTGAAAGCCAATAACTTAATGTGACCACAGTTTTCCATTTAAGAAGAGGCAGAAATGGAGGAGCTGGCGCCTATTTCCCAACTGCCAAATGGCCACAAAACCCCATACGGCATACTACATATCGGTTATGGAAATTGTCTCGCAGGTGTCATTAACGTCAGCAGCGATGTTATCGACGGTGACGTCGATAATGACGTCGACGGCGTCACTTGCCGGACAGTAGCATGACCAGCAGGTGCTGCCATTTGTGGTGCTCCAGCCATAAACGATCCTAAAGAGGAACGTTGGGGCAAGATACCATGGCTATGGACTACATAATACCCCTCGTCCTTGTTGGCTTTGGCGTTGTCATTAATTTCGATTTATTGTCATTAAGCTGAAGTGAGAAGCGTCGTCGTCTATGCTATATTTAATATGGTGAAATAATATATTGTAGATACGTATATACGATATTTAAGGAGGCTTTTATGGAAGAGAGCAGCAGCAGCAGGAGCAGGAGCAGCATTGTGGGCTGTTTGTTCTTAATTTATGCGCATTTCGTAATACAAAAATGTTTCATTTTCAATTTAGCTGCTGTCGATTTACTTTCGCATGTTTAATTATGGCGTTTTATAGGCTGCGCTTGTCCTTCGGCCGTATGTCCTGTGTGTCCTTCATGGGTGCTTTAATTTCACATTTAAAGTTTGTCATAATTTGCGCCACTTTTCTCAAAAAAAATAAGAACGTTTGTTGAATTTTTTTTCCATTCACAGGCAGACCTTGCAAAACGCCAAAGGCAAGGCAAAAAACTAAGAAAAAAAATGGAACATTTTGAAAGAGTCACAGCATATTTTCTTGCATACTTTTTTGCCAAATAACAAACCATAAATAATGTCATACTCTGTGTAGCTGGGACTCTCCAAATGGCAGCCAATGTTGGCCTCGACGCCCCACGACCAAGCGAACATTTCTTTCTATACCCTGCAAGCCAAAGATTTCGAGTCTATCAGGTTGGTGAAAATGTATTTAGCTTTTCGAGCTCGGCGAAATCTTCACGTTACTTATATCATCTTGGCGTATTACTCATCAATGGTTCGGAACTTTTTTAACAGTAAGTTAAAAAGACATATCATTTGTTTCTAATAAAAAGGTCTGAGGTATTGAGAAGAGATTAGGAACATGTCAATCAGATGGGAGCCGCGATTGTCCGAAATCGATAATACACGACATGCAACCTATTATAAAGAGGATGTTTTATGCAATTTCATAACCGACAATATAAGTAGATCAAACAAACGTCGAAGCAGATGATTTCTTCTAAAAACTTTGATACCAAAGAGAACAAAGTCTGGTCGTGAAGACAACAAGGGGAAAGACAGCTAATTAAATCAATTACTTTGAACAAGTTAATACTTTTGCTGAAAGTATCAATTTGATGCTTTACATAATAAAAGAACGTATGAAAAAAAGTTTTTTTCATGTCCGAAAAACGCGAGATTGCGTTATCCAAACACCCTAAAAATTTAGGGTATGTGCCCAATGTGAATATATTTTCAATACAAAACCCATTCTAAGGATATTAAAAACTAGTATTTTTGGGAAGGCAAGTCAAAATTGTAGGACCGCTGGAATATAATTATTGCTGATTTCAAGATGAATAATAATGATGATAATAATAATCTTCAAAGACAAGGGTTTTTTTTAAAGGCTCCCAGAAATCTGGCAGATAGTCGCGAAGACTTTGTAGCCTTAAAAAGAAATTATATATTTACACCACCCTAATATACGCGTCCGGACTTCGTACTTTTATAAACCACAGAAAAATTAAATGAATGATCCCAAGTAGGCTTTGATTGGGAATTTCATTGCTTTTCATTTAATATTTAAAAATGATTTCTGACACATGTCATATCACATGGTCGCATGACCACCATGACAACGAGTTATGAAGCGCATTCGGCCAGTCCAATTTTTGACCACATTTTGTATCATTTTGAGTGTTTCTGTAATCAATATTGGGTACCAAATCGTCAATTGTTGCTGGCTTGTTTATATAAAACCACGCCGCGCCCATAAATAAATTAATCTAAAGGGGTCAAATCACACGCCCAATTCTTGAAGAAACCTTCTTACCGAATTAAGTTTTCAGTAAATCAATGGTTGCGGTCGCCATATGGCATCCTGATAAATTTAAATTTTCCACTACACTAGTTCAGTAAGGACTATGCAGTCTATGTATGACTCACCCAGGGGTCTACCGGTGTAACCTAGCCTTCAACAACAGCGATATTCTCATCAGACCATGCTGTTATCATTCACAACAACGTGTAATGTTAAACCAGTCCGAACATAATCAAGAACACAAGTCTGGGTACCAAGATCTACCTCATAAAGTCCGGAGTAGCCGGAGTTAACATGCTGCAGTCGGTTGTAACCTGCTTTTAGATAAGTATCTCTCTACAAGAAAGGACCCCCAAGGAGGCTTCTGCAATAAGCCAAAAACAAATCCAAGACGCTTGCTCTAAAGATTTAAATTGTAGTAAAATCAAAGAGGTCCATGCGCGTTGACCCCTGTTGCTAACCCAAGTCCATAAGACTAGTCCACGTGCTAGAGACAGTAGCAGTAGTAGTTGTAGTCTCCAATTCCAGGCTGGCCCCGGGTGTAAAAACACTCAAGAGCCACTAAAGACAGTTCATATAGATAGACCATAAAGAAAATTTTACCCATGAAACCCAATTTGGACCTAAAAGCCAGCTATTTCTCTATGTACTAGACATATCTTTGAAATAAAGCCGCAAATTCTAAAACAGAAATATTTTGTTTTCAGATCAAGCTTCTCCTTAAAATTAGAGTACATCCGTTCTACCTTAAGAATCGCTCCATACACATCAGACAAAGGCCTCTTATAGGTATCCTGACTTTTTCGGTGAAAGCTTAAGCGATAATACCAGAACTGAACAAAGTCAAACTGCTTAAAGCCATTTACTGAAACTTTGTTTCCAATATCCAAGAATCATGCTATCATCTGACAAGTCAAATAAAGTTCCCACATTTTTCCAGGTTTTAAGCTATCTAAGTAGCTGATATCTTGACAAATTTAAAATTTAACAACAAGAAGTCTTCTTGATCAAGATTTGATGATTACTGCAGGAATTGAGTTACCTACAAAATGCAGTGTATTTAATAGTCGATCTATGCCTTCTAAGGTCGCTCTACTTGTTATTTTTTTGTCCTTATACGCTCTGCTCGAATTTTTTTTGTTTTTGCTGGCATTGCTTTTAGGCCAAAGTTTTTGAACTACTTGCACGTCGCTTTTTGCCTATGCTTTATATACATATATGTATTTGTATGTGAGGATTTTGGTTTTTGGCAACCCCGCTGTTTAGTGTCTTTTGCTGGCCAGCTTCTTATACTTATAGCCATCGACTGGGTCTTGGCCAGGATTCGGATCTTGGTTGCTCGGCTGCTTTATGTCGCTTTCGCGTAGCTAAAACTTCAATATGGCGAAAATGATAAATTGCCGTGCTGCGTTTTTCCTTTACATATTCCAAGTGTGTGTGTGTGTTTGTGAGTGTATCTGTGTGGCGTAAAAATCGGCGCATAATGTGTGAAAATAAAAATGGCCGCACACACCAACCAATACTTGTGTGTATTTTTTTTTTTTTTTTTTTTGTACTTGGCCATGGCACATTAGAAGCATAACTTTCGCAACAGCAGCAGTTTTTGTTTTATTTTGCTTGGAACCGCCCAGACGGAATTGTGTTTTTGGCTACAACTAAAATAAAAAAATGGAGAATATTTTGAAGCTGCTTTAAACACGCAGTATTTGTATGCCCTGTAGCTTGCAGGAAGAGTATATTAAGTTCATGAAAGGGTGTGTAACAAAGCGAAAATGATGTCCGTAACCAAAGTTATACATATATAGTAAATTAGGGTCAGCTGGTCAAACGATGTTAATATAGACAGTTTATTCTGTCTGTATCTAGGAAATTATTAGCTCCATGTGAGATTGAACTGAATGGCCACTAAATTGCTGGCAGTTTTAGGCGAATGTATACGATTGGAAAGATCCTGCCTTAGAAATCTCGGCAGTCCATGTTTCCTAAGTAGGTTCTTAAATTGTTTTGGCAATTAGGTCAATTAGACGGGATAAGAGCGCCCACTAGCTATTACCTAGCACCAAGCGTCCCCGTAATTCCGTTTCTCTCTGTTTATTTAGGCAACTTAATGAAGCTTCGATATCAAGAGAATTTTGTCTTAAGGAATATTTTTCTTTTTCCGCAGTATTTTCTAAAATTTAAAATAGGCAGATAAACTTGCATGAACCGGCGCAGCAACACCGCTAATTGGTCCTGAACCGCACTGTGGGATTGGTAACCACGTGCTACGAGACCTACTGAGAACAGAGGAGAATAAAAAACGACTGCTTCACTGAGGGCAGATAAAAGGGCTTAAACAGTAAAAAAAAACCCTCCTCTTCAACTACAACCGTAAGAGGTTCAAAGTCATGATAACGCACGGGAAGAACACCGTGAGAGTCATGACAGGCCTTCTGACGGGCCATTGTAGGCTCTGCAGCCATTTAAACAAAATTGGCATAGTGGATAGTGGACTATGTCGCATCAGTAGCATAGAGAAAGAAACTGTACGTTCTCCCACCGGAGATCGATGTTTCTATAATTCCAAACAAAATACTGCAATACTTGCAGGCCTTAGGACTTTGGGAAAGCTTTAAGCCATGAAGGGAGTACAATAGATCCACCTGGGCCGCAGTACATTTATACACCCAATAATAATAATATAATTTAAAGCTATAGCTAAGATGGTTTATCTAGAATATGTGCATTATAAAAATCACCACAATTTGGATTTCACCATGAATATCGGATATATTAGTGATATAATAGGGAGAGAAATTACGTATTGCACACGACCTAAAATTAATTGGTACAGTGTATTCCAAAGTCGATCGTGTCCAACTCAATTTATCATTATTTGGGCCGTACAATCTTAAAAAAAAATGTAAGAAAAAACTCGTATGGACACACTTACCAAAATAATAGTGGTGAACCGATGTTTTTAAATTGCTACGCATTTAAAAGTCAGAAGAAAGTGTGGTAGATCATACGATGTATGTTCCAAAATACTTAACAAGACCTTGGGTAACGATTGAGCAGTCTCCACCCGAGTGAGCAGCTGGGTAATAGATACTGTAATAAATTATTAGAGACATTAAAAATAAAGTTAACTCATGTTAATTACGGAGAATTTAAAATTTCACGGGCTTTCCACGAAATCACTATTTTGTCAATTTTTGCACGATTTCTTGAGGAGTCACTACGTAAAGTTTACTACAGCGATTTTGATGTTACCCAATATTGTACTGCTTTAAACAAAGGATAAAATGTCGTTGAGAAGAATTCAGCTCAGCTCTAATTTCGACTGTACTTAGACCTTCCAAAAGGCAGTTCTGTATTACATATCGAGGAAAAATTTAGTTTTCTCTGAGGGCAAGTTCGCCAAAAGCGTTCTTTGGTAATTATGTCCAATGGATAATATACCAGTTCAATCTCAAACAACCTCGTCAAATTCTTTATTAATAAATCATTAACAAGCTTATGCAAAATTTGGTAAGCAATCTATTTAAAACTATCGTTTTGTTTATATAATATAAAGTTTACGAGAAATTATTTGTATCGCAGTAGCCAAAGGCATCTTTCATTTAGTTGCCTAGAAAGTAAGCCTTTTATTATAAGCCATTTATTTTTAAACGCCTTTCGAACAACACGAAATTGTGTATTCAGCTAAAACAAATACAACAAAGCACAATAAAATTTATATTCTAATAATTATAATATATTTTTTTTCACAATGGCAATTATTCAAAACGGAAAAAAAATGTTGGCGAGCAGCTTCACGCTACTAAATGGCAGCAGCTCCCAGATACGTCACATGGCCAAGCGTGCAACTGGAAAACCAATAGAATGGGGTAAAATGTCAGAGGACCAGATGGCCAGAGAGTTAAAAAAGGCTGAGGAGTATAAAGTTAACAAAGTACTTCCGATGTATGAACAACGTTATGGTAATAAAAAAGAAGAGATGGTTCCTAAGCGGTATGACGAGATTCATTATAAACACAAAGATATTCTTGATCGTCGGTATACCCGTACATGGAATAGTTTTCCGGAGCGCGAAATGCAGCCAGCTGGTCGTCGTTCTCGTAGCAAGTAGCCAACAGACAGCTAAATAATACGTTTTAAGAAGCACGTCGCCGTAACATAACATACTATATCACAGACAGAGGAATTCATATGAATGGACCTCTCGAAAATTTGTAGTGCATTCCATTGCCAGCCGAAATTATACCTGCGTTTAGCAGAGAAAAGCCATGAAAGCTTGAATGTTTTAAAAATGTTTGTTCTTAAATATAAACGAGGGCGACGAGCTTCGCCATTATTTTGAACTTAATTTTTTGAGAAATATGTATCATATCGCGAAATTTACGCGCTTTGCTGACATCGGCATTAGTAGATCATTCGGTTTTGGTTTCAGATACTCTCCTTATAGTGACTCTTATAACTCATCAATTTATATTGCCAGCCTGATGGTAAAGGCCAAGGAATGAGCAATAGTAAGAACTGGTTTAATTTACCTTAAGATAAATGTTCGACTTGAGAAACAAGTTGCGGAATCAAGAGGTCGTACCGCAAGATGAGAAAATGAGATATTCAGAGGCCAAGAAATATTTACAATAGGCTAGAATTTATTTAGAATAGTAGCCGACAGATTTAAGAAGCATTTGAGAAATTTGGGTAACACGGGCTTAAATTTTTAATGAGAATAATTTCCTAGCCAAAAGAATGACCTTGAAAGTCAATGGTCGAAACCACAAGTAAAAAGGTAAAATAATTTTCTAACTTTTTTGTCTGTCGCCCCTGGGCGGGGCATGAAAATGCCAGTGATACTTTATGGAATCGAAATACCGACAATAGCGTTGCAAAGTGAGTAGGCTACCGATGCACTATGGGAGAAAGGACCAATTTAACTGACTTGCAGTTAAATTTAGTCATTTGCCCACAGCGCGATGTTTACAAAAAAAAGGTATAAGTTCGTTCAAATATCTTTTACGAGCAAAAAGAGGCTTGGCAGACCCCATAAAGTAAGTTCTCGATCACCATTACCAACAGGGCCTGACCATGGCTCGACTTACCCTATGAACAGAGTGACTCATACAGACAATTTCTAAGTGTGCTTAAGATCTTGCATAATCGGGAACAAACCCGAACTATTTCAACACAGGGTATTCCAAAGTTGACTATTATCCAAAAAAGACTATTGCTTTCTCTTGGTTTGGTGGTATTTTATATCCCTCTATTATATAAAAAGCTTTTTTCTCATCTTTTTGAAAGTGTCCGAACATGTTGTGTGTATAGCAGAAGATATTTTTGCTCATGTTTTAATAAAGTAAGGAATTAGCGAAATTGGTAGAAAAAAAGTTGAATTTGACTGAAGAGGACTCCGAAACTCGGAGTCGGTGACCGCAACTTTAAGAGCGTTAACTCCAATTTTCGGTCGTAATTCTCGCCCTAGTAGACAGGCAATAACCAGTTTAGTGAAAAAATTTCAATCAACGTATTCGTTGTGTGATGTTGCCGTGGCAATGAGACAACGGGTTGGTCGAAGTATCGAAAATATCGCTGCCGATCCGGTCTTTCGCAGCAAACGATCCAAATTAGTCAATTCCACGGCGTTCTCAAGAATAGGGCATCTCCCAAACCACTTTATGGCGAATTTTGGGTAAGAATCTTGGTTTACACCCATACAAAATCAAGCTGACTCAAGAATTGGCGCCAATGGCCCATTTGGAGCGGCGTAGGTTCTCCGATTGGGCACTTAAAAAGATGCGCCAAGATGATGAATGTCATTGCAAAATCATCTTCAGCAACGAAACTGATTTTTGGCTTAATGGGTTCGTCAATAAACAAAATATGCGTTATTAATCGGGTGAAAATCCACATGTGCTTCATGAATAACCACTTCATCCACAAAAGAGAACTGTTTGGTCATTGGGCCATAGTTTTTCGCGACGATAACGATCGTCACGTTACTGCGAATGGCCATCGTTATCGCGACAAGATTACCGATTATTTTTGGCCCGAATTGGAAGATATGGACTTGGACGAAATGTGGTTTAAACAGGACGGTGCCATAAGCCGCATAGCATATGTTACCATCGATTTATTGAAGAGAAAGTTTGATGAGCGTGTTAACTCAAGAAATGGGCCGGTCGATTGACCGTTCGTGCGATTTAACGCCTCTAGATTATTTTCTTTGGGGCTGCGTCAAGTCATTGGTCTATGCCAACAAGCCGACGACGTTAGAAGAGCTCAGAGCCACCATTAAACGAGAAGTAGCGGCTGAAACGTGTGGCCGAACATCGAAAATTGGGTCCAACGAATCGACCGCCGCAAACGTACCCGCTTTGGCCATAAGAACGAAGTCTAGTTCCATTCATAAATGTTTCGATTGTCAAGTCCTTAAAGGAAAACCCTTTATTGCGTTCTACCGATTGTGATGTACATTACATAAGTATTTTATTTCCTTATACTTATAAGTGCAGCATAAGTAAAGAATTAATTTCCCGGAACTTTTTAAGTAAGTCTTAGGGGATTTCACTAAATGGGTTGCTAAGCAACGCTAACAACTTCTTAAGACTTGCATAAAATTTACACAAAAATTCCAAACGAAGCTTTGGCCAGGTTGGCTTCAAGGGTTTTAGCCAAACATTTTGCAGTACGCCGGTATTCAAGCGCTTTTCCAACGATTTGGCTCAATGCTTACATAGTTCAACCGCAGAATCCCATTGTTTGCCAAATATGCTGTTCAGCATATATATTTGTGTGCGTGCGTGTGTGCATCTATGTGAAGTTGCATTGTTCCATGTAGGGGTATGTGTGTGTGTGTGCGTGTGTGTGTGTGTGTGTGAAGGCATTGCTTCTTGCAGCTTGTTGCAAAGTCTTTGCGATAATGATGTTTATTTAATGCATTTCAGGTGCTAGGTGCTGTTTGCTGTTTGACATTTGCGCACCATTGTATGTCGGATTTCTTGCACTGCTTTCATATGTAAGGGGGGCTTTAGGGGCTTAAGCAGCCTCACTGTGAAAAATTCAACTAGACTTGTACCCCCTGCAAAAATTACTGCCCACGTCATTCTCTCCCAATGTCTCTAACACCATCTCTCTCGCTGCTAATGCTTTGGTTGAGCAGCTTCGGAGTGACGCTCATTATGCCAAACATCGTGCCAGCTGCGACGTGACTCCGATAAGCAGGTTTGCTCAATGTCATACATTGCGTATACGTAATGCTCTTAATATGCAGCCAGCGTTCTTTTTGCAACTGCACTGCAGTTATCGTACAGTTCTACCCCGCCCACAAACTATCCCCTGCACATATATATAATGCGCATAATCACATTTAAATAAGTAATTTAATTTGTGATTTTCACATATCGTTAAGTTCTTAAGCTTTCCTATGTGTGTTTGCGAATCGGTGGGTTGATCATGGGCAGCATTTGGCTTTAGTTCGGGATGAGCTTGTGCAGTCACTTTTGATTATTTTAACTTTCCATTAATTACAACATTATCATTTCTGTTTTCTGATTGCATGTTTGCACATAAGTAAGAATGTGTGTCAGTCGTTTTTTTTGTATTGAAAGCTGCTTAACTCCTGGTGTTATTTTTTACAGCAAGTAAGGTGAGGCAGAAAGTGGAAGGCACTTGTGTGAAGCCATTTTGTTGTATGCACTTAGACGCACTCTATACTCTTTGCATATGGAACACTTGAAATTTGGTACAGATGTTCGGGAAGAGTGTACCAACACAACAAAACAAAAAAAAATCGATAATCGAAAATACGTTGCCCACGAATTTTGAAAAGTCACATTATTTTTTGACACACAACTCGTACGTCATTTGAAAGATACAGTCAATAGCTGTCAGAATCAGGAAAATTATTTCGTTTGTGCAATCAAATTTTTTTTAATGTTGGAAAATTTTGAGAAGTGGCGATAAAAAACAGCATTTGCGTGAAGTTTTGTTGGTACACTTTTTCGCAAAGAAAACCCCTCCCGAAAGTCATCGTTTGCTCGTGGAAGTTTATGCGGAATATTCTCTAACAAGAACACAGTGTTTAGATTGGTTTCAACGATTTTAAAGACAAAGAGCGTCCGGGGCAGCCGAGCAAAGTTTAAGGATGAAGAATTGGAGACATTAGTCGATGAAGATTCGTGTCAAACGCTCAAAATATTGGCAGAAACTTTGAATGTCGATGAAACGTTTAAAGGCCTTGGGAATGATACAAAGGAAATTGGGTTCCATATGAGTTGAAGCCGAAAGACGTTGAGCGCCGTTTTTTCTGCGCTCAACGGAAAGGTTTTTCCATCGTATTGTTACTGGCGATGAAAAGTGGATCTATTACGACAATCCCAAGCGCAAAAAGTCATGGGGTAAGCCCGACCAGCCATCAACATCAACGGCGTAGCCAAATATTCATGGATCTAAGCTCATGCTCTGTATTTGGTGAGACCAATGTGGTGTTATCTATAATGAATTATTGAAAACGAATGAAACGATCACAGGGGACCGCTACCGACTCAAATGGATGCGTGCACTCAGAGAAAAACGGCCAGAATATGAACAAAAACATGATAAAGTTATTTTGCAACATGACAATGCTCGACCGCATTTCGCGAAAGTCGTGAAAACATACTTGGAAGCTTTAAAATGGAAAGTGCTACCTCACCCGCCCTACTCTCCGGACATCGCCCCATCCGATTACCGCCTATTTCGATCGATGGCATTCGCATTGACTGACCAGCGGTTCACTTCTTATAAATGTACCAAGAATTTGCTGGATTCATGGATAGCCACAAAAGACGAGTCGTTCTTCCGAGCTGGAATCCAAAAATCACCAGAAAGATGGTTAAAAGTATTGTCTAGCAATGGACAATACTTTGAACAATAAATTTTGTATCCACTTTTTCAGAATAAATAGTTAAACTGCAATTAAAAAAAAAAAAGTGCGGAAATTAATTCAGGGTCCCAATAAATATTTAAAAATCATTAAAGCGGACAGGTTGAGGAAAAAAGTGGCCCGCTTTACTTTTTTTTAATCGATATATGAATGGCTCTACTGCCAAATCGATATTGTCTTTATTATATTTGAACAAAAAATAAGTTAAAGTCCGTACGCAAAATGTACGAAAGCAATAACAGAAATAATACCCAAATCGATTAAATTCACTTCTTGAATTATTCGTAGTACAAAACTCTATAAACGTAAATTAACACCAATTAGAGACAAAATATTTCTGGCTTCTTCACTTACCAAATCGATTTATTCCTTTATTCATATAGAAGTTATAATAAAATTAGCGATATATTTCACTTGGTACCATATCGGATAACGCGGTTTTCGTGGAGTTTATTCTGAAAAGAGTGGGAAACATAAAACTATAGATAAATTGGCAGGTTTATAAAAAAGATGTACTTTAAAAATGTCAAGAAAATTACAAATGTCTTTAATTTGTGACAACGGATGAATTTTTTTTTTTGCTTGTTTGCTCTGTTCCTCCTGTGCCAGAGGAGCCAGGGCCTCGGGATCGGCAAAGATGGCAGAAAATGCAAAGTTTTTCGCCCCAGCGTATAGTTTGCATTGGCCAAATCCAAAAAAGCGTGGCGCATTTTCCTCCATGCTAAGTGGCGCGTCATTGGGTATAGCGGTAAAACGTGGTTCGAAATTGATCTAAAACTTCGTCAAACCGAATTCATTTTTGTGTTGATTCCCTCAAATTACTATAAAAACTCACTGCTAATTAAGGTCAACGAAATATTTGTGAAGAGTTGCTTAAAACACACTTCCTTAAATAAATCTCAGATGCCACGCCCAATTAATTACAGACGTTTAGAGCTTTCCACTAAAGCAAATGGAAAAAATTTCAAGTCTCTAGCGATTACCGTCGGGACGGTAATGCAGGTTGGTTATTTCACAAATGGCGTTTAGCCCCACCCCCCCTACATATAATCGATGTGCAATTCAGCTTAATAAAAAAATTATCAAAATCAGTTTAGTACAACCGGAGATATTTGCTGTTAAGTAAAATTTTTTATACTTCGAAAAATTACTTTTTTCAAAAATTATTTTTTTTTCTTAATATTTGGAAATCCGTTCCATAAAAAAAAGTTTTGGACTACATTTTCGTTTTTAGCACACTATTTTAATACGGAAAGAACATGTTAAGGATAAAAAAACTTTTTCAATTTGTAAACTGCAATCCAAAGCAAATTACATATTTTTTAAAATAAACTTTAAAAATAAAGTATTACCAAGCTTTATCAAAATTTTCAACAAATTATAAAAAAAAAAAAAAAGCATTTTTATTCATGTTGTTAATAAACATCCCATGTACACTGTTCACATCGTTGTCCTTCATCTTCCAGTTACCTATATTCGAAACAAACATACCCTTCCTATCCATATAAATAAATTGCAACCAATCATGGTACACATTACAGCACAGTAGCCTCCCAACATATTAAATCATATTGATTACTTCCGCTACTTGATCTCTTGACTGTGCTGATATCGAGACTCTTATACTATTAAGCCCGTCCAGCCGCTAAGAATATCCGCCAACTCGACATGGCAAGTAAACCAACCAATTGCCAAGCATACCACTGATTCAACCCATGCCAAAATTTCAATCCGAATCCGAAAGCCAATGCCTTTTGTTTACCATATCAGTTTGCAATGGCAAGCAACTTTTGTGTGTACTTTGCATTTTTATTGCACAACATCCGGTAACAAGCACTCTTGCAACATTCAGTTGCAACTACCATGGCAGGGAGAGATCTGTGCAGGGAGGGCTGCCACCGCAACGTACAATAACATTACCAGGGTTGGGTTGTGGACTGCAATTACAAACAGTTAAACTGCTTGACTTAAAATGCATCCAATGCCCAATCCTTTGGCAGATGATGGCAACTCTTGCGGTTTACAGATTAAAGCGCGAACATCCGTGGCGACAAGCCGGATGAAGATGCTGACGCTGATGATGATGAGTGATGATGATGATGGTGACTCTGATGATGATGATGAAGCTGCGCATGCGTCTTTTAATAGGATTCTTCCAGGGCCTAGAGCTCGAACCGGGCCAGTCAATGGCGTCCGGTGTCATTGCATTTCCGTTTCAGTTGGCAATTTATTCAACTGTTTTGTTTGATGTTGTTCTTTGGCCGGCTCCCTGTTTGGTGCTGACAATGCTACTGACCAACTTGGCCGCATATTTACTTATATAGGATGTGTTCTTTTCTCGTTGCATACTTTTCTGCGGCGTCGGTGGTTAAATTGATTTATAATTTTCAAGAGTTGAATTTAAAATTTTCCTGTTGCCACGCAGTCTCGTTTCCTGTTTTTGTTTTTTTTTTTTGAATACCCTGTACTTTGTGAGGTAAAGAAGTATATGTAACAAGAAAGGGGATGAAAACTTCAATCTTCTGTAATGAAATTTTGAGAGGAATTTTGCGAGGACGCCAATTATCGTTGACGTTTCTTTCGGATTGATTAAAAAGCCTGAATTTTTTTATATAATAAGAATGAAATAGAAGAAGAGTTTGCATTTAAGTTTTGGAATCAATTGAATAATTTTACGCCGCTGAATTAGAATCCGAGTTTAGAAAAATTCCAGTACCTGAGCGTTTTGACATAGAGTAAACCTAATAAACCAAATACGAGGACGTATTTTGTATGTTATCTCAGAAGTATGTGAATTTTTTAACCTTGGATTTGGCGGCCCCAAAAATGCGTCACCAAAAAAACGGTCTTGATAAAGAATTATATGAGTTTTTTACGGTTTTGTTATAACACACAAAACAATCCGTTGTCGGGTTCGGATGGTATAAATACTATATTTTCTGGGACGTTGAGTCCAAAACTCAAACTCCTTATGGCACCAGGTATTTTGGTACTTATCTGAGAAACCTGTCATGCTTTTTAGCTACTTTTTTTTGCCAGGGAATTTGACAATTTGCTCACATGATAGCACAAAAGTTAGCTTCGACTTGGAAACTTTTTGGACCTCTGAAAATATACTTAAATCTTAGAAGGAATCGGGATATTATCAAGATTTCAAAGAAGAAAAACCGACAAATATGCTCTAACTGGAGGGGTATCTCTCTCCTGCCAACCATCATGAAAATCCTCAACCAGATCATACTAAGCCGCATTTCCGAGCCATTTAACAACGATCTACGTAGAAATCAAGCTGGCTTTCGCCCTCAAAGATCTAATAAACACTGTACGTATTATCGTAGAGAAATCCGAGGAATTCAACTCTACGTTATATTTAGCTTTCATGGACTTTGAGCTAGAAGGATTCCAGACAAAATTATCAATATCTTAAGGGCGTCGTATACTGGGTCCTCAAGGCGAGTTTTGCACGGCGGACAACTAAGCGATCCTTTTGAATACAAAAGCGGTGTGAAACAAGGATGCACACTGTCGCACTTGCTCTTTATCACCGTTCTTGATTTGGTACTTGAAGCAGCTGAATTAAATAGTTTTGGAATCAACTGGAAATGTATCCGAAAACAAGGAGATCTAGAATATGCGGTTGATATTGTTCTATTTTCTTCCCGTCATTCGGACCTTCAAACCCATTTAGATATACTCGCCACAGAAGCCTCAAAAATTGGTATTATAATCAACTGCCCAAAAATGAAAAGTTTGCGTGTAAACCCCACTAATGCAAGCGCCCTTAGTGTCGACAACTTGCATGTTGAAAACGTACAACGGACAAATTCGAGTATCTTGGAAGCCAATTTACATCATTCAGCATTGAACGATGTAGACTGCAGAATACGTAAAACCAGAGCTGCCTTTGAACAACTAAATAGATTCCGACGAGAGCCGAATATCCGGCGAATAACCAAAATACGAGTCTTCAACGCAGACACAACATATGATTGTGAGACATGGATCATTACCAGTATTATTGTCAAGAAGGTCCAAACATTTGTCAGCCGATGTCTTAGAAAGGTATTACGAATATGGTGGCCCCGAAACTTTGCGAACACAAACCAATCGATATTCAAATCGCAAGCTCAAATACGCTACGCAAAGATTATGATGAGATACCGCATGCAGTTCTGGAATGAAACCCACAAGGCAATCGATCCAGAGGCAGACCTAAAATGACCTGGCGCAGGACGCTCAACCGTGAGATCGGGAAATTCATCATCGAGCTTCGAGCAATGGCGCGAAACAGAGATCATTGAAAATCCTATGCTAATAACTTATGTGAATGACTACGTTTATAATTTGTTGAAATTATGAATATACCCTTAATAATAATATGACAATTTAATCAAATTTATAAAATGGCCGAACAACGACGTAAATTAGACCCAAACCAATTATACTCTGTTCATTCCAGTCGCTATTACTAGACAAGCTCAGCATACTTAACCAAACCTAACTATATACAAAAAATATTTACATCGATTTGAATTGACCCTTATACCGTAAAATGAATTTTTATTTTTAGGGGTGTCGCTGTTTTTTGTACATTTTTTCACAATTTATAACCAAATTTTGCACTCGTCATACACAAACTGATTTGGTTTCAAACAAAATCGGCAGAAAGATTGTTTGAAGGGTATTTTCTAGTTGGCATATTTCGAATATTTTCAAATTACTTCTTTTTCTTCTTCTTGCTGCTATAGCTATTGTTGTTGTTGTTGTTGTTGTTGTGGTTGTTGCTCTTTTCTTTCTGCAACAGCATTTTGCAATCGTTGCCGCTGTTGCGAAATTAATTCACATTTTTAACGGTCACACTGCTCCGGCTGACTGGATATCCAACTATTTATACCCGAAAAAGGATGCTTTATTGCGTAATGTATGCATTTTCATCGGCTTTCATGAAACCCCGAGTTTTTCCACAAAAATTGCCAACTGGCTATGACTATAAGCGAAATCGAAACAGAGACAGTAACAGATATGCACTTAGCGGCTGTGAAAAGGGATACAGCTTGGTGGGATATGAAGGGGTTTTTTTTTTTTTGTTGGGCGGCACAGGATACGGTGCACATTGGTTTTTGCTCGTGCGTGTTTTAATTAAAAGTCAAAAGTTCAGTAATTGATATTGCAATCAATTTATGCGTGCTGTGAATTATTTACATTGATATACATACAAATATATTTTGTATGGTTTCTGCTATTTTGTATATTTTATGGATGCTCTTTAGTGTATGAGTTGGGCTTAATGAAAAATTAAACTATTCATTACGTGTTAGCTATTGATGATGTGGTGCGGTCTATTATATACACAGGGAACAACATATAAAAAAAATTGAAACTGGATAGGAGCAATCTGTATTGGTCCAAATCTGACAAGCATAACCCTGATAACTAAGTTATACGTTTTGCTCACAAGCTTTTATAAAATGCCATGTATTTCAATAGGGATAGGTAACAATTTCGAATCTAGAGATCAGACCTTGTTTTATTAATAGTTTAGTGTCGCAAAATCCAAATATGAGATCAAATTAACCCCAGCACATCGGAGTTCTACCTTTATATCGTGGTGTGTTAGAAGTCGGACATCAGGACTGGTTAAACTTGACCTCTTCTTCATCCTACCCGGACACCCAATGTATTGCATATTGTATGGAAAAAGAAAAATTATATTTGATATCCAGGTCTAGGGTTAAAGATTATTAATGTGGTTTTTTCAGGTCATATTAAAACATATAAAAAAAATGGCGTACGTAAAGTCGGGCGCGGACGACTTTAGGATACCCTGTACCACTAGCATGTAATAAAGTCCGATTTCTTCACAAAAAACCAAAAACAGAAGAATTTTTAAGCAAAAATTTTTTTTTGACCGATCGTTCCTATGGGAGGTATATGATATAGTCAACCGATTTCAATAAAATTTGAACCAGTGCTTAAATACCTTAAAAAAGATATGAATGCCAAATTTATTTCAAATATCTTTACAAACAAACAAAACACATCGAATTTTGTATAAAAAACGTGTTTTTGGACCGATTGGTCCTATGGGAGTTATATGATCTAGTAAAACGATTTGGATTAAATTTAGTACAGTGCTTAGGAACTATAAAATACTCACGAATGTCACATTTGGTCCCAATATCTTAACAAACAAACGAAACACAACAAATTTTGTTAAAAAATAGATTTTTTGGAAGATCGGACCTATGGGAGCTATATGATATAGTCAACCGATTTTGTTCAAATTTGGCACATTGCTTAAGTGGTCTAAAAAATTTCCAAACGCCAAATCTGGTTACGATATCTTTATTAAAAAACGAAAAATAGCGAATTTTTCTTTAAATAAGTTATTTTGGCCGATCGGTCCTATGGGAGCTATATGATATAGTCAACCGATTTCGATCAAATTTGGTACAGTGTTTGAGAACTATAAAAAACTTTCGAATACCAAATTTGGACGATTTGGAACGATATCTTCATAAACAAACGAATTATTCATCTAAAACTTTTTTTTTGTCGAGGTCGTCTCAAACACCCCCATGGGAGCTATATAATTTATCCCCGATATCAAAAAAATAAAATAAACTTGCCTCCTATGGAATAATATGGGATCTAATGTGAAAGTTTGGTAACTCTAGCTCTTATCATCTCTGAGATCTAGGCGTTCACACGGACAGACGGACATGGGTATATCGACTTCTCTATTCACCCTGATCATATTTTAGGTAACTTTGGGGTGTCTCCGACGTCTCCTTCTATATGTTACATACATTTTCGGCTTGCACAAACTTAATATACCCTTGATACCATACGGTACAGGGTATAAAAACGATTTACATGTTTTTTAAGCTCGGGTTCCGAAAATCCAAGCAAATTAATGTCCGATATTATATATTACTACCAGTCGCATTCCCAGTCATCTGTCAAGCTCGTATCCGAAGAAATAAACCTCCAAACCAGTAAAACAGAAAATCAAAGCAAAGCAATGTCCTGTGTTATATATTACTAACAATCTCATTCCCAGTCATCAGTCAAGCTCGTCTCCGGAAAAATAAACCTCCAGTCCAGTAATTCAAACGTCCGATTATTAAATTAACCGAAAAAGGAGATCAGCTTCGAAAGATATTGCAAAGACTTATAGCCATGTTTGAAATATCTAAATAAGATCTAAACTTTTTTAAATAACTTCAATACAACTTTATATCATAAAACATAAATAATTTTAATAGCTGGATCAACTGAGAATCAACAAAATCGATCAATAAAAAATATTAAATAATAAAAATCAAATAATAAAAGTCAATCAAGTTAATCCAAATTTTATTTGGGTTTTTTTTCCAAATCTACCCTTTGTACCTGCAGGTACAGGGTATTAAAAGTCATTATAATATTTTCATCTAACATTTATTAGACGCTTTCGAAAAGCATTGGCTACTAATCCTGTAAGATTACTTTGACTAACAAGTATAACAAAAGCCAATGCTGGACATAAAAAACAAAATACAATAAATCCAACTAATTGCCTTAATACAGCAAATAAATTCGCACCCAAGAAGTTATCATTTTCAAATCCACAAATAATATTCTAAAATACTCTAGGGATTTGTTCATTATAATGCCAGACAAAGTCACATAAACAAAACAAATGCCAGAAAACAAAAATTAAATTCGTCATTAAAGTAATCTGAAGATGTAAATCAGTAAGACATTCCAAAAGTAGTCGCTAAAATATAATAAAAAATAAGAAAATTGGTGCACATTGAAGCGAATTTTAAATACTCTTATCAGTTGTAAGTTCATTTCTGTTCATTTATTTATCTTATATATAAAATTCTCGTGTCACAATGTTATGTTCCTTCTAAGCTTATGGACTCACGAACGGCTGAACCGATTTGGCTAATTTTGGTCTTGAAATGTTCGTGGAAGTCCAAGGATTGTTTAGGGTTGAGAAAATATAACAAAATTGCGACGAAAATACTAAAAACGACATTTCGATTTTCCAATACAATTTTTTTTTTAATTTAGGTTGGCATTGTGTACATTGTCAGATTAACTAATATTTTTTAGTTAATAGTTTTTGTCGAAAGGAAACAAAAAATTATTATCGACTCATGTTTTGATTTCTGTGTAAAATACATATGATCAGATCAATATTTGTACATAATGCCGTCAAAAAGACGTAACATGGGTAGACGTTCAATTCCATGAATGAGTTGAATCATACAACAGAAGATCGAGATGAATACAATACGAATGCTCGAATGAGAATGAGACGAAATCGGGATTATCAGATGAAATCCATGCAGAACAGAATTTAATCCAAAGAACATTCAGGCAAACGCGCAATGCATCCAATCTGCACAGAGCACATTTACATGCAATCCTCAGTGGGCTGAAATTAAAGATCATTTATTCGATGGACGATCGCCAGTAGATCGCCATGATATAACAGCGCGCGTATTTAAACAAAAACTAAAATCGCTAATGGATTTTATTATCAAAAGCAGTGTATTCGGAGAGGTTCGCTGCTGGATGTTTTCGGTAGAATGGCAGAAGAGATGATTATCACAAAGAATATGATCCACGGACCATGTGGTGTGCTCAACCCAGCTTCACCATGCATGATCGACGGCAAATGCTCCAAAAGATATCCAAGGGCATTGACTTCGGACATTGTAACGAGCAACGATGGATACCCATTATATCGCCGTAGATCAACAGAAGACAATGGCAGATCAACCACAATCAAAGTGCAAAAACAAGAAATTGAAATTGACAATCGTTGGGTTGTTCCATTTTCGCCATTATTATCAAAAACGTATAAAGCCCACATTAACGTCGAGTATTGCAACTCAGTAAAATTAATAAAATATATCTGCAAATACGTCAATAAGGGAAGCGATATGGCGATTTTTGGAGTGAGAGCCGACAATGTGAATGACGAAATTTCTCAATATCAAATGGGACGTTGTATTAGCAGTAACGAGGCAATATTCACGAACGACACCCAACCGTTGTCCATTTAGCAGTTCATCTAGAAAATGGTCAAAAAGTTTCTAGACGAGCGAGCGAAGCGAGCGTGCCGGAGGCCGGCTAGTATTAAATCTAAATTTCTCAAATAAAAATTGACGCAATTATTAAACAAAATATTTAGTTAGGAAAAAAAATGCTAACATTTCTTAATATCAAAGTCAAAAATTATGATTTTGGTCACGATTTCATTTTTTTCCCAACATGTACTCTCTTACCTTATAAAAAAAATATTCCAAATAAAAAATAAAGAAAAAAAATGTTCACTGAAGTTATTATTTTTAGATTTTTATAGGTGTATAATAATCATAATTATCTTATCAGTTCAGATCAACATTTTTTTAACTCGTAAAATGTGTTTTTTTAATTTTGACTATGTTTACACGTTATCGAAGTTTTCTAGAATTTATAAAATTCCCCACGTGCTAGAAAAGGATCGTCCCGGACCCATGAAAAAGTTCATGTATACAGAATTAGAGACTTTACTGGATGAAGATGGTTGTAGAACGCAACAGGAACTTGAAAATTTATTGGGCGTGACTCAGCAAGCCGTTTCGCATCGCCTAAGAAACTTAGTAGTGATTCATGACATTGGGTACCGTACGAGTTGAAGCCGAGGGACATCGAACGGCGCCTTTTCACGTTGGAACAACTCCTCCAACGGCAAAACAGAAAGGGTTTTTTTCATTGAATCCTGACCGGCGATGAAAAGTGGATACACTATGACAACCCGAAGCGGAAAAAATCGTGGGGACTTCCCGGCCATGCAACAACTTCAACAGCGAAACCGAACTTTCATGGCTCGAAGTTAATGCCTGTATTTAGTGGGACCAGCTCGGCGTAGTGTACTATGAACTCTTGCATCCTGGCGAAACCACTACAGGAGCCCTGTTTCGGACGCAACTAATACGCCTGAGTCGAGCGTTAAAGCAAAAACACCCGCAATACTCGGAAAGACACGATAAGGTCATACTTCTTCATGACAACGCTCGGCCATATGCTTCCAAGGTAGTGAAAACGTACCTGGAAACTTTGAAATGGGACATCCTACCCCATCCGCCGTACTCTCCTAACTCTATCGACCCTTCTGATTTTTACTTATTCCAATTGATGACGCATGACTTGGCCAAACAGCACTTTCGTTCTTTCGAATAAGCCAAAAATTGGATCGATTCGTGAATCGCGTCAAAAGATGAACAATTTTTCTGACGAGAGATTAAGAAGCTGCCAAAAAGATGGGAAAAGGCTATGGCTAACAATGGAAATTATTTTGAAGAATGAGTATGTAATGTGTTTATTACAATAAAGCCTCAAATCATGTCAAAAAATTACAGTTTTCTATTTGTACACCCAATAAATAATAACTTTTAGATTAAATAGAAAGCACATCCTTTAGTTTCTACAAAGCCTTACAAAGTCCAATTAAGAAAAATATCCCTTCATACTACCAAGAAAATAAACTAATAATATAATCCAAAATTCGATAAAAAAATACTAAACAAAAATACTCATATCTAAGACACATTCTTCATATTGAATCCAAAGTACTCTTTAATGCAACAAGAGCAAGAAAGAAACTGTGAATGAAATATCCCAAAATCAGAGTGAATAAGTGTGAAGCGGAGTAGGAGGAGGAGGAAAAGCATAATGTGCTGACAGGCAGCCATTTATAAACAGTCACAAATAATCAAAATAATGTACAGAAATGTGTGCAAGCCAAAAGGAAGCGATCAAAACAATTTGGCAGGGGAATTTGATGGCGAATAGAATGGGAGTGAAAGAGGGTGATAAATGCGGGTGAAAAGATGCAAGGTGGGAGTTACAAGCACGGAGCAAGTAAATGACAATAATGACATAATAAAAAGCACTGTTAAAATATACAAATACACAAGCACACGTACGCTCATAGATACAAACACACGCACACACACATACACACAGCGCTGGTCCAACGCGTAAGCCAAGAAGCATGACAATAAAATGAACGTTAATAATGATAAGATAAAAGCGAAACAGTCAGAAGCGCGTTTTGGTTCCAGCAGTAAATGCGAGGGGCAAATGTTAAAACAATAACCAGCTAAATACGAGCTTGAGACTTGGAATTTGTAGCCACTAAGCTGTGGGCAAAGCACTAGAAGAAACAGCTCCCGACAGCCCCCCCTTGCGCTATGCTACAGCTTTTTCAAATAAAGACACAAAACGCAATGTCACCAAATGGCGCTTGTTGGAGCAATACCTTCTACAGCTCCCCCATGAGCTACAAGACCAACACGACTATGACTTGACTACCTAGAAGATTTTTCCTTCGACTTGGTGTTGGGTTGGCATCGCCAGCTGCAGCATTTGCAAGTGAGTTGGCAACGCGTGCTCCAAATGACATTAAAATTGTTGTTCATATCGTTGTGGTAGTTGTTCACTCACTCAGGGGAGCCAAATGATGCGGCTCCTCCAAGTGAATGGCGGCATGGGTAGGTGTCAGTGTGTGAGTGAGTGTGTGCGCGTGAATTGTGACTGTCATGTCAAACAATGCGTTTGCCTTTAATAAATTAATGATAATTATTGTAATAATGTTACTGCTGATAATGATGATGATTACACTTAATGAATGCTCGATTGTTTCGGTGAGTTCTGTCTTTCGCCTGGGATGTTTGTTCAGTGCCATTTTGTTGTGCTTTGCCTGACCTCAATGTTGACTGGTTGGAATAACTAATGAAATGTTTACATTGGGGTAAGCTAGCAATAATCGAGTATTAAACAATGAAGATATGTCAGGGGCAGGCTTGATTGGCTTGGGATGTAGTATAGACGCTTTTTACAGGAGCTTAAAATACATTAATCTATAAGGATATACTTATCACTATTTTAAGCTTGGGGGGCCAAAGACTAGACTTAAAATTTTTCTCCTCAAATAAATTTTTTTTTTAATTTTTGTGCAACTAGATTTTTGCAAAGACGAAAAAAAAAAAGGTTTGATATCAAAAATTAAAAATTGAATAGTTTCTTATAACACTTCTTGATAGAAATAGTGTTAAATTCCAAATTTAATAAAGTCACATGCTTTTGAAAGAATGTATGCAATATTTCCGTTGACAAGTAAAAGGGATAAAAGCCAAACTGGTTCACTCTCGAAATTTAAGAGTTTACTGGAGTTTCACGGGGCGGTCCACGACGGCGCCTTGAGCGGAGACGACAACCTCGGAAGATTTTCTGCCGTCGTGTGAGTCGTTTAAAACGTCGAATCGTGGCTTTTTCAATACTTTAACCATGCGAATGTAAACATCATGGAGTGGATACATACGCGCCAACTTTGTTGGCTTATTGTTTGAGGTCAGCGCCATTGGTTATAATATCTGCGCGAATCTTTCGAACTTGCAACTGTTGAGCATAACAAGTCTTTCGCTGTGACTGCTGATCCTTTGATGTAAAACCGATGCAAAATACGCGAAAGATAGGTATCCATCAGTGTTGGCTTCAATAATAGCCTCAATCAAAGTTTGCCACTTCTTAACTATGGACCTGTATATGTCGGTGGTCAAGTCCATGCCGTGAAAATTGCATAGAGCATTACGGCCCTGCACGTTTTTCGCAATGAGGCAAAACTTCTGGAAGGAACGCTTAGGATAAATATCTTTTTGGAAGTCAGCCAGGGATACTTCTAAAATGCAACCCTTAAGATAGTCGGATGCTTTTCGTTGACCTTGGGTACGGCTCACTAATGTTTTGCCAATTTGGCGGGTTTAAAACATGTTTGGCGCTTTAACATCATAACAATCTTTTCGTGGAAACGGGTCTTCTTTTTACAGACTTTTTTGCCTCCTTTAGAGAGACCCTTTGTACCGACTGCCATGTTCAAGAAAAAAAGGATCCCCAAAACAATTTTCAAAAAAAAATTGGTACAAAAATAAGTTGTTTTCAATTCGCGGAACTAGTACCGACTATGTTGACTGATTGACTGTTTTTATTAACGAGAATAAAAAAAATTGTATATGGTTTAGGAACACGTGTTGGTAAAGAAAACTGAAAGTTTTTTGAAAGAAGTTTTACTAACAACTTTAATGCATTAAAATAATTCCTCAAAAATATTCAGAGGATTCGTTACAATTAAATAAAAGGTAAAAAGTGTTGAATAAATAATTTCAATTTTGGAAAAAAAAAGTTTGAAAGGAGTAAGCACCTCATTAACTGTACCACATTTCTTCACAAAATTTGTTGATGCTTTTTTAGCTAAATCTCTCGCAGGTCCCAGGTAAAAAATATTTTAATATTTATTAAAAAATATTCCATTATATGTCTTTTCGTATTAAGACTTATTCGAGTGTATTGAACAAGGAATGTTAATGTTAGTAGTTACTAATTCTGGGAGTCGAGTCTGTTCGAGACAGTTTTATTTTTTTAGTCGACCGTTTCCGTACTCTACCTATTCGTTCTATTTAAATATCAGCAGACGATTTACTTATAAAAATGTATTTTTAGAATTAAGTTTTTTCAGAGATTATACTTAAGGCAAGGATGCCCCCTATCACCACTACTATTCAATATATTAGTTGACGAGGATATGAAAGATGTATGCAGGTCTTGGCGTGGAATTGCGTGGAATTGCGTGGAGTCTCATCCGTCATTTGGAAGACCAAGATTTCGCAGACGACATTTGTCGCATCTCTCATAAACTAAGTGATATCCAAGCCAAAGTGAATGATCTCGAGATCCTTGCCAGCAAAGTTGGACTCTCGATAAACGCATCCAAAGCCGAAGCGATGTGCCTCAACCACACCAGCCAACGTAGCATAACCATCTGCGGGAACACTTTCAACTTTGTCGATAGTTTCTCATACCTTGGCTCCACAATTTCCACCAGTGGTAGGGTGGATGAGAATATAGAGAATCGTCTAAGCAAAGCGAGATTAGCGTTTGGAGGCTTATACAGCATATGGAGAAACCAGCAAATAAGCAGAAGAACAAAGCAGAGGATCTTCAATGCGAGCGTCAAATCCATCTTGTTGTACGGCAGCGAAACGTGGATGGCCCCGCAGAGAATGATTTCAAAAGCACAATCATTCCTCAAAAAGGGCCTTAGAATTATATGCGGGATATTCTGGCCCAACAGGATATCAAACGCGGAACTATGGCACTACACTAGTGGAGTTCCTATCTGCACCCAGATAATAACATACAACTGGCGTTGGATTGTCCATGCTCTGAGAAAAGACAGAAGCAGCATAGTCGGGATGTCTTTGGAATGGAACCCCCAAGGAAGCAGACGAGTGGGAAGGCCGTCGTACAATACTAAACAAATTGTCCCTACACAACATCAGCTGGGACACAGCAAAGCAAACTGTGGCAAACAGAGTCCGGTGGAAAGTTCTTGTTGAAGCCCTAAGCTCCCCGGAGGAGTACTAAATAGAATAAAATAATGATAATAATACTGAAGTGACAGAAAAATAATGGAGAAATGATCACCTAACAAATGTGTGGCCCGATAATCGCGTGTGGACGCTGAGACGCTGAGTTGCTGAGTTTAAGTCGGCTTGATTCCTGGGATCTATTCTCAGTCGATGACAATTTTGTTTTTGCTTTATTTTTATTTTCTTTTTTATTCCTTTTCTATTATATAAAATAACAAATTGTTTTTCAATTTTTTCCAATTTTGATCTGGATAATATCAGTATCTTTGAAAAATCTGAGGAGGCTCAAACTTCGCAAGAAAATAGTTTAGTCCCTTAGGAACACGCATGCAAAATTTTTTCACACTAAAAATATGTTTGTGGAAATGACAGACTTTTGGCCAACATATGAAAATCTGGGCACACTCGCACACTAGTTATTTGTAGATCCTTCCTTTATGTAGGTTTATAAATATATTTGAATTTTATGGTTTGCTGCCTACATCTTTTTCTTCCAACTCGTGTTCTTTTAGGTGTTGCTCAAGAACTTTTCAGCACTTTACAAAAACTCATTGCTTTCACTGATTAAAAATTCTGTATAAGGAACTATATTCCCGAACTATTATTACACTAGTCGACGATGAAAAATCTCCAGAGATGAGACTTATATTTTATGTTAGGGCAATGTTTCAGCATTCAAAATCCGTATTTTTTATTATCCTCTTATACCCTGTTTTTTTCTAGGACTATTTTAGAGAAAAAGGACCTTTTTCAAAAAACGGTTTCACATATGATGTCATAAAATCTGTACTGATTCAAATTTTTTCACATTTTTTTCTCCCCTGAAAAGTAGAATAGAGTACCTTTCCATAATGTCCCAAATCATAAAAATCGGATGGCTAAAAAAAAAACTACAGCTGAAACTGTGAGATGCTGCCTTCACTTGGAAAAATCATAATTTTTCGTGTACTCTTCATGATGGATTCAGCTTGTGGTGTTCAATGGGCAGCTCGAATTCTTCGCAAAGTTGCTTTATTTGAAAGCTACTAACATCTACTTTCAAAAAAATTTAATTATAGAAGAGTGAACCACTTTTCAAAGGTTAAATGCAGTTAAAAGAGACGAAAAAAAAATTGCCAAACAAAATTTTTTTTTCTAATTTTACTAAAAATGCAATAAGTCGGTCATCTTTTATCATAAAAATATAAAGTTATATAGAAATCGCATCTACATATCATGACCAATAACTTAAAATAATAAAATTATCAGGTGTGTAAGACTTTTTCTAAAATAAATGACTTTTTTTGTAGAAAAAGTCACCAAAATGCTGTGTTTTTTGGCATTTCGGGCTCACAGTTTCAGCTGTAGTTTTTTCTTTAGACATCCGATTTTTATGATTTGGGACATTATGGAAAGGTACTCTATTCTACTTTTCAGAGAAAAAAAAAATTTGAAAAAATTCGAATCAGTACAGATTTTATGACATCATATGTGAAACCGTTTTTTGAAAAAGGTCCTTTTTCACTAAAATAGTCCTAGAAAAAAAACAGGGTATAAGAGGATAATAAAAAATACGGATTTTGAATGCTGAAACATTGCCCTAACATAAAATATAAGTCTCATCTCTGGAGAAAAAAAGTGTGAAATTTGTCGACTAGTGTTATCTGACTAGCATGAAGAATTTGATACAACTAGCTAAAGTTGCTTTTTTTTGATTTGTTTAATGTAAAATTAAAGTGACGTGTTGACACCTGAATGTTATTTTAACATCCATTCAAAAACACTTTCAATGTTTGTGATGCATTTACGTCAGCACTTTGAAATTTACTCTCTCTTCTCTCTGCCTCTCTTTACACTCTCACATCGCACATTGCTATCTCTCTCTCGCTCTCTCTCTCCTATCTCTGTATCTGTATCTGAAGCGAGAGTGTTTACATGTATATGTGGGCTGTTTGTTGTGGTTGTCATGTTGAAAAGCCGTAAAATGAAAATTTGTGGTTTCGGTTTTGAGCCTTGGCCACAGGCGAAGCTCACATTCAATTGAATAGCCTGGATTTGCATGGCCTTGGTTACAGCTTAAGTTTGTTTGGGCCTTCATCTTATTTGAATGCCTTGAATTTGGCTAGGTAGCCAAAAATATATTGCCTACACTTTAACCCAGGATTGGTTGCTGGCACGTTGCTCATACGACAGGTGGAGCTGTTTTTCGGCTGCTGTAATCCAAAACCAACACCTGCGCCATAAACTTTAAATCCGTTTGCAAGCTAATGCAAAAAAAAAGGGAAGGAATTTTTAAAACAAACTTTTACTGCATGCAAGAACAACAAACAACAGAAATAAAATCATTGAAGTGTAAGTTAAGTCCTGGCACAATGTGTGTATGTGTGGGTGTGTGTTTGTGGTAGGATATTCCGAAATAAAACTTTTCGATTTGCCAAGGTATTTAAGATTTACTTTTCTGTTGCATTTTGTTTGGTGGTCTTGCTAAACTTGTATCGTAGTTTGTTCAGTGAGTGACTAATAGTCTTTGGACAAAATTTAATATGCCTTTGGTTAGAATTTAATTTGAATTTTTATATTGGATTAAAATTGGGAAATATGCGGGATGGATTAGTGCAAACAACCTTAATATGTTGAAGTAAGTTATTGTTGGATTTTTTATTTTCACTTCTCATTAGATGGGAAATGTAACTTTAATTTAAATTAATTGTAACAAATTGTTAACTTTCAGTGAAGAAAATTGTTTTTATAGACAATATGCAAATATTTAAAAAAAATCTTTGTTTAGTAATGTGAATTTTTTATCCAACTAGACCCTTATAATTTTTTGAGAGTTCTTTTTAATCAGATGTAAATTTTTTATTAAAAATTTTGTTGCTTTTTAACACTATTTCATAGCCAGTAAAACGCATTAAAGGGTATTTAACTAGAGCCGTAGACTTACTATTTGGGACAGTTAAAATGATCACAGTGTCGAAGATTTTGATGACGTCATGAATGAAAGTTTTATTCAAAATAAAAAAAAAGAGTGTAACATCAAGCATTTGAAACAAAACCAACATGATTGAAATCTAAGGATTTTGAATACGTTCGTTATGAATATGAATGCAACAAATTTACAATCAATTACTATGATTTAATAAAGATTATAGCAGTGAAATCAGTCCTTAAGGCTAAGCGTATTTTTAGATTCAGCCATAATTTCTAGAGGACGCTTATCTATTTTGCGCCAATTTCCGAAAATTCCTAGAGCCACCGACTTTTCTAACTCAATGGGGTTATTCTTAGACAAATCGTTCAGCGTAAGTTTCCCATCTCGTGAAGACTGTGACAATGGTATACCAGACTGCAATAGCACAGATTACCATTTTTATAGACAGATCTAAACTCAATGATCACGTGGGAGGCGGTGTCTATTCGGAATCGTTGGGCATTAACGAATCCTTCCGCTTACCAGATCATTGCAGTGTTTTCCAAGCAGAAGTCATAGCTATAACGAAAATATTCTCATAATTAAGAATCGACACGAGTTAGTCAGGTTGGTTTAAAAGCACTACAGTCTGTAATTCTCACATCCAACACAGTAATGGAATGTTACGAGCAGTTACGGGTTCACCACTAAATACTTACTTTGGGTACCAGGCCACCGATGATATCGTTGGCAATTGCAAGGCAGATGAACTAGTTAGACGGGGTACAACGGTACTACTTCAGCCGGATAATGCGTTGGTAAGAGCGACGATAGGGGCTCTCACGGGGCATTGTTTTATTGGTATATACGTCAATAGATTGGGCGTGCCGCATTTTGACTACTGTAAAAGCTGTCAGGAGGTAGAAGAGAAGAAAACGATGCAGCACCTCCTGTGTGGATGCATTGCACTATGCAGAAGGAGACTGACTGCACTGGGTTCTGAAACTTTTGGGAATATTACTTAAGAATTTCAGAAATCAGATATAAATAAGATTAATTCGTTTATTAGAGTCGACAGGTTGGCTTCAAAGAGGATACAGGAGAGTAGAGGACTGACTCAAGTGGCATTACAACGGGCCTTTCCTAGTCCTAGGTGTGTCAGTAATGACAACCAATTCTACATACCTAGACCTGCCTAACATAGTTTATAAAACGGTCGTCGTCGATTCGACGATTGATAATATAAGTATAAAACAAAATATTTTTCTATAATTTTAGCATACATAATAGCCATAACGACTGATTCCAAGGGGATATTTTACATTTTAATATCGAAAATAATTTCTCAATCGTACCGGAAGCAAGTATTCATTTTAAGGCCATGTTTGCACGTAACGACACAACACCTGACGCAGTTTATTGGTCTCATATTTTACGAAAAATAAATAAAGGATATTCCTCCGTCGTACAACATTTTTGTTAAATTATGTAAACATTTTTGCCGCTGACAGATTTAATAGTGCGTAAATCGATAAAACCAAAAGTAATATAGTTCTGCATATGAAAATTTAATGCACGATAAATGATTTTTTTTCATATATTTTTATATAAATGGTTAACAGACAAACAAAGTTTAATATGAATTAATTAAAGTACATTTTATATGAACAAAAGTATTAAAATTATAATGCCTGAATTTGTCATATTTGTATTTATTAATAAAGTCGTTATTGTTGTTAAATAAATAAGCCATTTGATAAAGCACTTAAAATTATTGCTACAAAATCGCAAAAAAAACAATTACGATTTAGTTAATTATCTTGTGAGTGTCATCAGTTTAAATCTTCTTAAACTTTTTAATTTTTAATGCAATTTTCTTAATTCGATTCCAACGTTTTTTCGACATAAGTTAAAATGGAAAAATGTTCCATCAATTGTATTTTCTTACTAAGTATTTGCTTTCATTACTATTTTCTGTATATGGAAAATTTTTACTGCAGTGACAGCAAAAGGCAAAGCAAAGAAAGAAAATTCAAATAAAAAATAAAAATACTACGAAAGTAATGAATAAAAATGCTTTTATTGACAGTTTTAATGCGACTTTTTCCCATTTGCACAAACTGTGTGCATTTTCTTTTATCAATTATTCTTTTCTTATGCCATTTGACAATGAAGTTTCGAAATTGAAATTGCGCCAAAGAATAAACGGAAAATTAACAAAAAAAAAATAAAATATTGGAAACAGAACATTTGCAGTATCTAAAAATAATTGAGCAAAATGGAAAATTTTATAATTTTTTTGGTCGGTGCTTAATCTGAATTTAAATCAATGTTATAAAACACATCACGATTTTACTTTCAGATTCAATGTGAGAAGCCAACAAAAAAAAATACGTCTCAAAATATATTTTCAATTATTTTCGAAAATCATATCTTTAGAAGCATACCTTTTAAGTCTTTGGATATAGTAAAAGCATATAATTCTAAAGTAGGAAATCAGGAAAACCTGGCTTGATTAAATACATTGGACTGCGAATTTGGTTCAGCGATTATAAAAAGTCTATATAATTATGATAATGTCAAAGGAATTATTATCAAAAGTTCGCAGTCATAAGATTGTAAATTTGTAAAATCTGTTATGACAATAATATATATGACAGACAATGTCGTTTAATAAATTTGAGTAGGACTTACCTTAGCGGCAAAAACTACTGTCTTTAAGTTCGAAGTTTGCTCGAAAGAAGTTTTTTCCAAATCAAAATAAAAAACCAAATCTTACCGAATTTAATTTCTCAACGATACATTTATGACATCTATACCACAAACACTGCAATTATAAAAAATTACATTTCATATGATAACTTTAGAGATAATTGAAAAAATAATCCAGTTGTATACACTCTTAAATATAATATAATAACATTTCGCTTTCGTATAGCTTAGCCAATTTAATAACTCTAATTGTGGCTCCAGAACGGCTCGGCTGGGTTAATTTCTGTTCCAAATAGCTAAAGAATCTACAGCACTTAATAGTTTGTAAGAGAATATCGTTGCAGAATCCACTGATTTCGCTGAACTTCGCTTAAGAACAATTTATTTTAAATAGAAGAAATTTGTTGTACTCAGGGTCCGGCACTCGAAGTGTAACCAAATTCAGACCACGGGCATCAGCTGTCTGTAAGTTAGCTAAATGACAGTTTAGAGTATTGTTTACAAGCGCACGAAAGCATTTTGCCGTGAGTAAACGCGAAAAAAAATCAGTAATGGATTTCAAACGTAATAGTGTAGTTGCATTATATTTAGCTGGAAAATCACAACCAGCGATTGTTCGTGAGCTCGAACACCTTAAAGTAAATAAAGTTTTCGTTTATCGCACCATAATTCGTTACAATTATACTGGTAGCATCGCAAAACGTCATGGAGGTGGTCATCAAAAGACTGCAACGTCACGTGAGATGGTTCAAAAAGTGAAGAAGCGACTTGAGCGAAATCCCCGAAAAAGTGCCAATCTGAAAAATGACCTCAAGGTCAAGCCTTATAAGATCCAAAAGGCACATGATCTCACACCGAAGCAGCAACATGTCAGACTTGAGAGAGCGAAGGAGTTGCTTCGCTTGGCCGAAAGCGGTCAATTGCCGAATATTGTGTTTTTTGACGAGAAAATTTTTACAATTGAGCAATTCGTAAACTCTCAAAACGATAGGGTTTACTTGAGGGACCGTTCATACGAGAATTTGAGTCATCGATTGGCCACCAGGAGGCAGCACCCGCCACAGATAATGGTTTGGGCCGCCTTAACCGCAGATGGGCGCTCTCCAATCGTTTTCATCGAGCCTGGCGTCAAGGTTAATGCGCAATATTATCGGGAAGGTATTCTGGAGGTTGCTTTGAAGCCGTGGGCAGACAAACATTTCGGTGGCAGACCATGGACGTTTCAACAGGACTCGGCACCGTCTCACAAAGCTCGAGTGAACCAAGAATGGCTGAAAAACAACGTTCCGAACTTCATAACGTCCACACAATGGCTCTCGAATTCACCAGACGCGAATCCGATGGATTATTCTCTTTGGGCCATTTTGGAGAGCAAGGTCCGAACTAGAAGATACAACAGTTTCGAGGCGTTGAAAAAAGCCATTGTCCACGAGTGGGCCAAAATACCTGCAAGTCACATTCGGGTAGCTTGCGATTCATTTTTGGACCGTCTCAAGGCCATAGTGAAGGCAAAAGGTGGCCATATTGAGCGAAAGTAAATTGTTTCTAAATTTCGTATTATTTTTACACATTTTGTACCTTGAATTGAGTAAAGGTAATTTTCCAAAATGAAATTATGGCCTTTTAATTGGTTACACTTCGAGTGCCTGACCCTAATAAATAAACGGAACAAATTTTTTTAAGTCAAATTTTATGTTAAAATCTTCGTAGTCATACAAATTGAAAATGGCCTGATTATAACCAACTTGAATAGAACTTCAGCGACAATAATGTATAAGAATGGCTTTCGTTTTTTTTAAAGTTATTTATTTATTTTATGTAAATATTTCCAGCTCAAAAAAATTGAATTAGCGAACTCAAAATAAGAAAACTGCGCTTACAAAAACTTCCAGTATACAATAAGAATACTGTAATTATAACATTGAAATAAATATTGAAAATATTATGTAAAAAAAAGTCAGCCATGATCACATCTGGACTCTAAGCAAGTGACACTGGTCATGCTGCACTTATATATTCGCTTCCTGGCGTATCGTTCTGCTCTAGATCAGATCTTATGATCACGGAACTTTGCCATAACAGGAAATTTAGATCTCTTCTCCCAAGTCGGGAGACTTGGGCTGATGGCAGCCCTGTGGAAACCCTCGGTGGTAACAATGGTTCACGAATGGGCCCGAAACTGAGCAGGGTGTAGGTGTTGGAATCGTTGGACCCATCACCAGAATCTTTACCGCAATAGGCATCTGGCCCAGCGACTTTCAAGCGGAGATTCATGACATAGAGATCTGCGTCCTTAGTATCCTTCTCAAGGGAACTAGGGAGCAAACATATGAATTTTTTCAGATAGGAAAGCTGCTATTAGGGCATTGTTATCCTGGAACTTATCCTCCAGGATGGTTAAAGAATGCCATAACTACCTCCAAACCCTGACCGCCCGGAACAAGTCGTGCTGTGTTGGGTGCCTGGACACTCGGGAGTGGATGGTAACACGATTGCCGACGATCTAGCACGACAGGGTGATTCCACCCTTTTTAAATTTCCTGCGCCGTTTTGTAATATTAGTTGGTCTACAATCAAAACCATGATAAACAAATGGGCTGCAGGAGAACATAGGAGATACTGGTTCTCCCTTACGGGGCTTCGTCAAACAAAAGTGCTTGTCAAACCTCTGGATGCGGTCAAGACAAAAGGTCTTGGCAGAGCGGGCCTAAAGCTCCTGGTAGCTTACCTATCTGGCTAGCACACAGTTAGATACCATCTACAGAAATTTTGTCTATCGGACTCTTCAGAATGCAGACTCTGTCTCGAAGACGATGAAACCACCAGACATATTCTTTGCGACTGCCCAGCGTTGGTATGGGACAGAGCCTGTCACATGGGAAAGGAACGGATTAGTCCCTTCGATCTCAGGTCAACAAAAGACCTACAACTATTCATGCGGAAAGTCTTTTGCTTTAACTTAAGGGTATGGTACAAAAGACCTTCTAGTCGCAGTGCCCCACATCTCTGTGACAAACCCTTTCGAAAAAAAATACCTACATATCATTAATAATACTAAAATACAAAAAAATTTAAAGACAAAACAATATATCGAGTTCCTATTATTTCTATTTTCATTGGCAGTAAGTGGATGCAGAGTAAGGTTTTGGTTTTAAACTTGATCTAATTCTGGTCCTATTGACTGTTAAAAAATTCAAATATCGAAAATCCTGCCTATGTTTGCTATGAGCTGGAAATGTTAAATTGCTTTGAAAGCCACATGTGAACATAATAAACAATGAAATAATGACATTTTTTCATCCTAGCATATTCACCAAGATTGAGATTTAATTAAAAATTAATATTGAATTATATTAACTTGCATTCTACAAGAATGTACCAATTATGCTTATAATTTAAATAAAAAAAACATTTTAAATTGTCCCATAATTTTTTAAACTCTAACAATTTAAATAAAAATTTCTTCTATGTTTGAGCAATTGAAAATATGTGAATGAAAAATTTTAGAATCAATGTTTCTGCCCAAACCAAGTCCAAAATGTATTTAAATAAAAGTATGTTTTTCGATAAGTTAATTTATTAACTCCGATAGGCACTTGTGTTAGCCTAGGTACATATAGGCGAAAAAGAGTATAAAATTGTGCACAATTAGACTGCCCACCTCAAAGATTAGTGTGCCGCGTAAATAAACTAAGTTATCTACCGTAATTGATTGTTGAATCCCGACTAAACGGTGCATTTCTACCTAAAGATGATATTAGAAAAAAAAATATTGAAAGCAAATACAATTTTTCCATAGCCCAATTTATACTTACAGTTTTCAACATTTGCAAACAACTATTATGATTTTTTAAGAATTCAAAGGTTTTTAAATGCAGAGTCTCCATAATGTCTTCTTCTTGCCAATTTATTTGTCTTGCCAATTTGACAGTATCCAACATTTGCAAACGCCTCTTATGATTTCTTAAGAACTTATGAAATACATTCGAATGCAGAGACTCCAAAATCTTTTGTTCTAGCCAATTTATCTGTCTTGGCAATATGGAGCAATGCAGAAATTCCGAGAGATAAATACCATAAAAAATCAACCTTTTTATTTCGCTTTCCCATTCATCTTCCATTATATCATAAAATAGAGCATAAGAGAACCAAGAAATCATTATTGTTTCCATAATTAATCTACTGGTACAACATGCCCAGCCAAAGAACTGCATGGTTTTGCGCAGATCCTGCAGTTTTAAAAAGTAATTCCAATATTTCTTTCGGTTTGTTTTAAGCTTGCCAGTCTCCATGTGGGTGTAGAATCCTTTTAAGAGTTGTAGCTGGACTAGTATGGCAATATCATATAAATGGTTTAAAATACAGGAATACATATACGGAAGCATAAATATTAGGGTATACCAATGCACTTCAGAATCGTCATAAAATAATAAAGATAATTCCCGGATACCAAATATCAGTATCTGGTACCAGGGCACTACAAGAGGTTGTCCAAAGAGATCGTGATATTCGCTTGATAGACTCGCAAATAAATTAAGGAGTCTACAAATTTCACTCCTGTGGCCATGTAATAACCCTGAGTTTATAAGTATAGATAAGAAATGTATCAATAGGGCCAAAAAGTAAGGTTTATAAAAATATTTAAATAACGAAAAAAATGATCCCACTGCGTCAAGGCAACATATTGGCCAAATTAAGATCCAGTTTATGCGTACTGAATATTTTTTCCAGTATTTAGAGCTTACAAACATTTTTTGTCTATCTTTGAAGACAAACGCGCTGATACCAAAGATGTTAGCCAAAAAGGATATCAGTCTAAGGTGGCACATTAAGTAACTGGGCATTTTTGAAACGATTTTCCAGAATTTGGAGCGTACAGACATTTTTTTGATAGTTTTTGTAGACCAACGAGTTAGTAGTATTCGAAACGGCGTTTTGCATACGACTGCGGAAAATATTCGCTTCTTTTGGCTTTTTTAAGAGTGATATGAAATTAGTAGTTTATGATAACAAATTAGTTCAAGTGTTGTGCAATTTATCATTTAACATTGATTGCAGTGTGGCCACTGCGCGAAACGAGAACATCACAAATACGTAAGGTCGTAAAATCGGTCGAAAAATTCGTTTTCCAAAGCAACGCAAAAGCATTCGCATAAAACGGATTCGAGTTTTTAACATTTTTAGACCACAGCTTTTTATCTAATAATGTATATGATGAAAATATATATCAAGGGGCCATTCTATGCCTTCTCCGATTTCCATGATTTTTACATATTTGGTCGAGCTATTAGCCATTAGTGACCACGTCTAAATTTATTGCAAAATTTCGATTACTTATCGAGCTATTGATAACTGAACATGGGGTTTTTCGCCTAAAGGAGATTTTCTGACAAGCCATATCGCCTCAACGAATTAAGATATTGACGCGAAGATTTTTTACCATGACGGATTTGCATACTAAATTAAAAAAAAAAAAAAGTTCGAATTTTTTTCTAGGGTTTTTCTTATCTTTTTCATTATTGGTAGTTTTCAATTTCTAAATACATAATTCTGCAGCCACTGTAGCATAATATGTTGGCATATATGTAGTCATGAGCAATTTTAGCCATGATAGCCATTTGCAATCTCGTCCGTACGAAAAAAGGATCATCAGAGGGTATACTTACTATAAAAGCGTTAACTGTTACGGTTACAACGGTTAACTCCTGGTGGGGAGTACTATATCGTGATATAACTCAACTATAAAAGCTAACGTAGTAACAAATTGTCCACAAAATATTTATACATATATAACATATATATTATATTTAAAATATTTAAAATAATTTTACATAAAATTACTGAAAATCAGTATATTTTATAACTTTTGCGTTATCGTCGAATATAGCGACGATATGAAAAATTCATAAGAATTTGAAATATTTGGTCTACTTGTACTTAAGAAATTCAGCAATATTTAAGGTCTCGTTAAAAAGCGTCCTTTGAACTTCCATTTATAAAATTTATGAATGAAAAATGAAAAATACTTAATAAAAAAGGTTACAACGATTTTCGTTGTCTACATCCACACCATAAATAATATCAATAAAAATAATTTTAGTCTATAAAGAACATATACACCCCTAGTCCCATGTAAGACCATAATCTAATTGTTTTTCATGCAGATACAAATTTTGTTCACGAGATATTAACGAATAAATTGAAAAAACAGACCAAAAACATGATTTCGAAAAAATCTAGAAAAACGGTGTTGAACCAAAAACGTTTTCTTTAAATTTAATTTTGAAAGTTGAAAAAACCATATATTGAAATTTTAAATTCGGAAGATTTTAATTATCTTTCAAATTTTAATGCCAAATTCTTTATGTAATGACATGCAATATTTGATATAATTTAAAGGTATTAAAAAATTATTTAGAACTGGTTATTTTGACATTGGCGTACATTTTTTCCCTATAAATAATGTAATTATTTTTTTATGAAAAAGAGAGTAGCAATCAGATGCTCATCTCAACGAACCGACAAATTTTATATTTTTAGAGGTTTCTAAACTGTAAAAGCATTATTTTGGACAAGAGCCAGTTTGGAGACGGGATAGTGCCCCCAGAATCAGTTTGAAAAATTATTTCAATCATACTCATCTAACGCTAAACCCTAATCATACGTATATCTCCAAAATTGACTATTATTTAGTACAGTCTAAGATCCTAAAATTTAATTTTAGTTGATCAATACTGCTCCGGTGAAAAATGAAACCGCAAGACGGAAATGGAATTGAGAAAGCCGCGAAATGGCATTGCAGGGATGTCACTTGAATGGAATCCAAAAGGTTCGAGAAGAAGAGGTCGTCATCTATCTAAAACTTGGGTTCGTTTGGCTAATTCTTCTATTCCTAATGAACGATTAAAGTTGTACTTATGCCAAAATTTTGGTTCCACTGCAATTTTGTCTACTACTCAGGGATAATGCTTCGAAACGCATTTGCATACAGATTTGGCAAATAAATCCCATTATATGTGTATACCTTTAAATTATTATTTTTCAGCTAAAGACTTTTATCTTTAGTCATTCTATTCAGATCCTGTCACCAATAAAAATAAATATACTAAGCTGCCAAATAATTTTCAGTAAGAAATCTAAGGAATAAAATAATGGTCAGTCACGTCAGTATTATTTAAAATCATAGGAATACAAATGGTGTAACCTTAAAATCAATAAATGTATCAATTTAAAGTCACTCGAACTCTTGTTCTCTTACTGTAATACTTTAACTGAATAATTAAGTTAAATGAGTCGATTCAATGACGTCATTGTGTTCAACTAGTTGATATAGTATCATTTAAAGCTCCCCTGATCGTAATCGTAAAATCTCTCGAGCTCTTAATTTGCAGATTGAGAGCGGCACAAAATGTAACTGGAAAGACAGACCACCAACATTTTAGGCAGCCTGTACATAACCTCAAAAGTAGAAAACAAAAACAATTTGTCGGGTACATAACCTCAGAATATCTCAGAATTCTGATGGGATGGACCAATTCAGGATGTGGATTCTATGAACCAAATTATGTCGGATATGACGCTAAGCTCTCTTAAATCTAACATGACGCCTGTACATAACCTCAAAAGTAGAAAACAAAAACAATTTGTCGGGTATATAACCTCAGAATATCTCAGAATTCTGACGGGATGGACCAATTCAGGATGTGGATTCTATGAAGCAAATTATGTCTGATATGACGCTTAGCTCTCTAACATCTAACATGACGCCCGTATTTGTAGACCTGTTTTATTGTTACGGCTGGCACCTGATGTAAAAAATAAATGGTTAACGTGGCGACCCTAATAACACCCTTATATATAGAACAGGGCCCACTAGCTGACGTTGTCCTGCCCAAACTTTTTGAATAATCTTAAAGTGTATAACTATCGTAAGATTCTCTATTTAGCTTATCTAGACAATCATAAGATTTTTGGATTAGTTGATTCCATGAATCTCTAAGCCGTATGGACGTACTAAAGTATTCTTAAGAGAGCTCGCATCTCTAATAAATTCATGCTCCACAGAAACTACATTTCAACCCCTTTGCGACTACGCTTCTGTCTGCACTTAATGTCCAATACCCGGTGTTAAACAATTTTCTACTACTATATTCACGATATTCACAAAAATGCGTATATCTCCACGAACCAATACACACAATCACATCACAATAGGCTTAAAATCTACGTATTGACAACTTCTAACACACGCAAAAATTATATTTAAAATTCATCAACGCGTTCATGAGAACACCCGTAACACGTAAAACATTAACATTAGTTAATCTGACAATGTACACAATACCGCAATATAAAAAAAATAATAAAAAATTTGTCCAAAAATTACAAAAATAATGTTAGGTGGCAGCCCTTATCACCTAGGGATGATGAATAGATGTTGGCCGATTCTCAGACATACCCAATAGGCACACAAAATTTCATGAGAATCGGTCCAGCCGTTTCGGAGAAGTATGGTTACTAACATTGTGACACGAGAATTTTATATATAAGATTTAATCAGTTCAGCTATATGCCAATTTTTAACAAACACTATCAAAATATTACAAAAATAATGTTATCAGTAAATAAATATATTTTGTTGTCCCTTTCTTATATTAGGAATATTGGATTGGTCTCTAGTGCATATTATTTACCGAGCAGCGTATTTCGTAGTCTAAAAATATTCCACTTACATTGGTTTCATTTTTTAAAATGTCATTTTCGTAGCTGTTAAATGTTACAAAAAAAACAAAATGGCAGCTGCATCTGACATACGACACAAACGACGCTCGAGCAGTGTGCAAAAATATTGGCCAAAGAAATGGTGCTCAGTCAGTCAGTTAAGAAAGTTGGCCAAACAAAGAGCAGGAAATAAGTGAAATATCTTTTTAATTTCATTGAGTGTTGTTCCAAGAAGACATTTAAAAGCAGTATTGTGAAAGGTCCGAACAACGTCATGGCTGAGTCATAATCGATTTTATTATTTTCACAAGTGTTGGCAAACTTTTTAATTACATTTTGTTAGTACCCAGCAACTTTGCAGAGGTGTTACCACGTTTGTCGATTTTGTTTTTTTCTTATTTGGAGAAGGCCAAAAACAAATACACTTACCGGGTGCTAAAGTCTATAATAACAAAATGAAATTTATGCAAGCTTTGGTGGCAAACTCATCGTCGCTCAAGCACATGGCACAAGTTTGTGCAACACTTAAACTTTAATTGTGCAAAGTTTTGACCATGTCCTGTGTATGTCCTGTACGGGTGTGCCTTATGTCGGCTACACTGTTGATAGATGGCGTTTAAAATTTTGTGAACGGGGTCAGTATGGTGTGGCTGTATGTATAAAATGTATAAAGGATTAGTGCACACAAACACACAGATGCGTAGATAGTATAGGGATACTGAAGACAGGACACTCTAGCACAAATATATAGAAATTGAAGCATACTATGCTGCCTTGTCTGCTGAAAAATGATTGGGTTGGCAGTCTAAAAGCTCCTTTGAGCCAAAGTTGTTGACAGCCTGATGTATTCCTAGAGTGAATGGTTTAGCACACTCATTGCAACTGACCACAAATACAATTTAAATGAATAAAGGATATCCTTCATATGAGGGCATGGGCATGGGCAAAAGCATGTTTCACTTAAATGTCTTGTCAATACTTATCGAAAGCCTCAGGTGGCTAAATGTGTGTAACTTGCCTGCTCGTCTGAGGTCTAAAGTTTTCCAAACTCAAAGTTAATTCAGGCACTGCAGGTTGGCTTTTAATGGCCATATGTTCACAATTCAGGATATTACTTAATTTTAAAACGGCTGTCAAAACTGAAATATGTCACCCTACGGGCCTTGAAAATTTTGGGCATGTATAATTAATTAGCTACTGTCCGCAACATGGAGGTATTTATCGAAAATCAACTTGTTGACAATTCCTAGTATTGCTCAGCACAATATTGTGAGTATAAGTTTTGTCGGGCGCTTTGGTTTTACGGCGACCTTAAAGGTTTTATTACCAGATTAAATTGTGGTACTTTGCTCATTAAGATGCTCTGAGAAGTTTAATAGCTTCGTATTTTTTTTTTGTAGCTCTTATCGAACATTTTTCGTACATGATTGAATATGCCAACGAAAACCTAGCCCAGCAATTGTCAGATTAAAAATCAACTTTGGAAAGTATGTAGAATTATTTATTCCATAAACCAAAGGCTTACCTTTAATTTTTAGCAACCTAAAATAGCATAGAAAAGTAGAAAGGGAGATGCAGAAAAAACAATGCTTTAAAACAAAAACACGATTTTAAATATTTGTGTACGCTTTCTCCGTCGTACTTGATAATGATAACTTGGCAAATTAAAAAACTATACATATAAAAGAAACTAATGTTTTATGTGTAACGTAAGTTCTCATGCGTGTGTTAGAGGTTCTTAATACGGAGGCTTTAAGCTTATTGCGATGTGTTTGTGTGTATTGGTTCATGAGATACCTATACGCATGAATTTGTGAATATCGGTTTTTGTGTAATATTGCTATAGATACAAAAACTGGTATTGTTGTTAATGAAAGTTCGAGGTCCAACATCGTTTCAATCATGGAGAACAGTGAATGGCGAATTGTGTGCAACGTATCGAGAGGCATGCCAAAAATTGAATTTGTTGCAAAATCATTTGCACTGAGATCAAACTTTAGCAGATGCTGCTATTACTGCTCATCCATATCAAATACGTGTTCTATTTGCGATTATTGGCAAATTGTTTTCCATCAAATCCACCTGAATGGTGGATAAAATATCAAGATTATTTATCAGAAGATATTTGGTTTGAGTACGTCTCAGCAAAACGTAATCCAGTGATGGAAATTACGACGGAAGTTTACAATGAATCTTTAATTCATATTGAAGATCTATGCTAGGCAATGGCTAATAAAGTATTAGGATGCATGATGCATTTAAATTGGAAGAAATGCAACGAATTAAATTAATTATCAATCTAATCGTACTGCCCCAGGAACGTTAAGATCGCAATGAACGTGAAAAAATTCGATTACAGTGGTGCAACTTTGAATCGAGGCTGCAAACTAATCTAAAAATCTTATATTTTCCAGATAAGCTAGCTTGAGAATCTTACGATGCTTATTCACTTTAAGAGTATTAAAAAGTTTGGACAGGACAACGTCTGCCGGGCTCATATTATATTATATTATTATATTACCTTTAATTAATCATCAAATATATTGAATATAATTCAGTAATTATTCTGCTACAAAACTATGCGAAAAATCTTTAGTTTGAGATAGATCTATAGTAAAAATTTTTAATAAAAATTTTGTGAAAATTAAAATCATGAATTAAAACTAAAACATTTTATTTATTCAAATATAAAGATACAGATAAATCAGAAATTAAATAAACCTATTAAATATGTTAGACTTTCTTTGAATAATATTCGATATATTGGTGAATTATTGTACGCCGACGACGTGGTTTTCATGACGAACACGCACGCGAATATGCCAGCTCAAATTACTAATGTAGCGGTAGAATGCACTAAAGTTGGTCTAAAGATTAATACCGCTAAGACTAAATCTATGCGCATCAATGCCAGAAATGATGCCCTAATAGTACTAAACGATACGAATATTGAAAACGTAGAAAAATTTGAATATTTAGGCAGCGTAATAACAACAGATGGGGGCACTAAAGAAGATGTAGCCAACAGGCTACGTAAAGCAAGATGTGCATTCGCTAGCCTTAAAAACATTTGGCGTTCGAAAACCATACATTTGATGACCAAAATAACAATATTTAACGCTTGCGTAAAAAGTGTGCTTTTGAACGGATCTGAATCGTGGTTTGTTACTGCCGCAATTACACAAAAGCTGCAAACCTACGTGAACAGGTGTCTCCGGCAGATACTAAGAATCTGGTGGCCAAGAACGATTCGTAACGAACGGTTGTGGGAAATAACTAAACAACAGCCGATCGACAAACAAATATTGAGGCGAAAATATGGTTGGCTTGGACACACCCTACGTAAACCTATCGACGAAATGGCGCATAGAGTACTAGAATGGAACCCCCAGGGCAGAAGAAACCGCGGACGTCCAAAAAGCACATGGCGAAGGTCAATTAGGAGTGAGACGAGCAAATCTGTCAGCGAACTTCGAGCAATAGCGCGAAATAGAGATAGTTGGAAAATTTTTGTAGATAGACTAAGTTCTTAAATTTTTATTTTTTTTTAGAACATGTCAAAATAATAATAATAATATTAATGAATTTGATCCAATCTAGAGCAAATTTAGAAGATATTTAAAAAGGTGTGTCGCTAGTAAGGAGTATTGGAATTGTAAGAGAAATGGTTTTCTTTGGCATCCTTGGTATATATTATATATTTTTTGAAAAATACAGACGTGCTCCAGAAAACGAAAAATGCAAACGAACAATTTTATTCGGATTCGTTTTTACGTGCTACTGAAAACGATTGTTTTTGTTGATAACTCTTTACTGCTAATCGCATATAATCCAATACACTTTTTATTGAAATTGCATGAATTAAGAGAAATAATAAGCAAATAGCTTGTTGAGCATTATAAATATTTTTCTATTCATAAAATAAATCAATATAAATTATGAAAAAATCAATAAATATGCATTCCAATAAATATTATAAAAATGTAATATAACATTTCCCACATTTCGACAAAAAACAAATAATAAATTTATATAAATTTTTTTTTTAACCATTGAAAAATTTTCGTTTATTTTTTTTTAACATTGTTTCAGCAACTAGATTTGATTCATATTGATTTTGGTATCAATAATGCATAAAAATACGTCCTTAAAAATAGCTGGAGCAGCTTATCCAGCTAGACCTTTTCCCTAGTTTTGTCGACAATCAAAAATATTGCAAGTCCTTTTAAATAAAATAACACAAAACAAGACCTTAGCATTAATATTTATTAAATTTAAACACAATTTTCCTATTTCTGTTAAAAGGGAAATTTTGGTTGTGTAACGCGAAAACCCTGTCGCACTTATTGGCCGTATTCATATTGGACACGCACACGTTCTCCTACGATTGAATTTAAAATCTTATTTTAAGGTATATTAAAAAAATTATTTCAACATAAAAGTTATACTTTTTCAAAACTATTTGAGTGATATTCAACTTGAAGTGGGGTTTTATAGAATTTAAGAATATTAAGTAATATTTAAAAAACTATTTTGGCGATTCCGATTGCAACAAAATATACGTTTTCAAACCACATGAAAAATTCGTTTCGGTAAAATTGGGAGTACCAAACATTCGTTTTCGAAAAGGATCTGAATAAATTGGTAGATTCGTTTTTCGTACCTGATTATTCAGGATTGAAACTTTTATTAAATAATTAGGCATTAGCAACGGAGCCCATATTTTTGATTTTTATTAAAAATTAACGACTAGATTTATTATATTTAAAGTATTTTATGAAAAATATAATTTTTCAGTTGCCGAATCAAGTTAATTAATTTACTGGAATGAGTCTTTATTTTGTCGAGCAGAAATGCAGTGCTTGCAATACATCTATATCAGAAATTTGAAAAACCTTGTATTATATCCTCTCAAAAAATGTGCTTAACAAATAAAACACGCGTTATGACAATTAAAAGTCGTTGATTGTTATTGTTCAGTTTCGTAGTCAGGCAATTCTGCCTTTCTGCATTGCTTTTCGGATTGCTCGATCCGTCAGGCGCTTTTGCATGCCTACGCTAAAAAATTAACAATATATAATATTTGAAGTGCTGGAGTTCGTAGGTCGGTAAAGCTGAAAGCTGGCTCCATGCTATTTGTGTTGGCAAAGATCAATTACTTTGCAGCTACAAAGCTTTTACATAGTTGATCTAAACTTGTAATCCCCAACAGCCAAAACACTTAATATGCACACTAAAAACTTTGAGTGTTTGGACAGCGTAGCGCATATTATGTAAGTAAATAAAATTACCAATACAATTTTTCTAAAGTGAATAATGAGTAGCAAATATTTTAATGGCATACCCCACAGACACACACAGATACACACACCCACACACACACACATGCACAATGATGGCTTAACTTCATTTATTTAAACAGCATGCTGCCATCTGGTTGCGTTGGCTGCCTTCCGACTAGAGAGCCAGAGAGCCGGTGAGCTTGAGCGAGGAGAGGTGCAGCGGGAGAGCAGCAGAGGCGTAGAGTTGTCGACATGGCATAGTCTGGTGGCGCTGGTGGCAGTCAGACCCAAGAGAGAAATATTGTTTTAGTTTATCATGACAGGACTTTTTACAAGTTTAAACTGCTCATACATTAATTAAAAACTTAATAAAACAACAACAGCAAAAAGTGACTATGAGTGTGTGTGTGAGAGTTAGTGTCTGTGTGTGTAAATACGTGGCAGAAAACTAAAATGGTCAAAAGCAAATGCATGTGGTTTAAGTTGGTCATACAGAGCGTATGAGTATTGCTGTGAGCATGACTGTGCGTGTGATTGTGTGTGGCTTTGTGTCAATGTGTGTGTGAATATGTGTCGACACTTAGTCTGGCAAAATTAGGCTTTGTGCTCTTTTTTTTGGCAAATGTGTGTGTGAGCATGCTGAATTATTTTAATTTGATTAAAGTCATAAAAACTGTAGCATACTGTTGTGGGCGCTTTGCTAATTGCGAGTCGTAGTTGTTGGAAAGCTACAAAAAAGATTGGATCTGTGAGGGCATTGGTCTAGCTTTGGAAAATCAACGATCTTAGCTTTATTTTAGTGCCCAATTCATTGTAATTCTAATGGGATTTTTTATAGGCCGGCTTAGCAGATGGCTGCTATGTGTCACTTTTAATGGCTTTAAACTTGAAGACGCCACAAACGAATTTTCGAAATATAATACTATTTTGAAAATAAGCTTTTTTCGGGAGAATAAGTTTAGAGAACTCCTGTAATAGTTTTCTAGGTGCTTCTTTAGGTGCTCAACAGTCTAACGCTCTGCCATTTTGCAGTCCACCTTTTACACACATTTTACAAATCTCTTATAAAATGGAGCCCACCGTGTGCAGTATTTAAAAAATTGTTGGTATTTCTCGTCCTTGGTCAGCGTGAATTAAGCATGAATAAGAAAGTTTATGAAAAATAAAAAATATTAAGAGTAAGGGAAATTGACATTTTAGCAAACGGAAGTGCTTAAATGCGCGCCGAGCGGAAATGGAACTTTAAAATTCAAATAACAGTAAATAAATGTGTTTATATTCATAAACTCTGAGTATTTATATATATTCTTTAATATTGAGCGCTTAGCAGGGGCAACAAAATGGCTGCCAACTTCCTGTGTCTTTATTTTGTATACTATATGCTAAATTGTCTGAAGATTATTGTTAGTAGAAAAAGCCAAAAAGGCTTCGTGAGTATCCAAATGTTTTCCACCCACAAACAATTTCCTGTTATTGTTGTTTTACTTTCTTTGCTTGGACAGAGAGCTTGCCTTTTGTAGCTTTTTCATTTGCTACATGCTACATATTATTTTTGATGAATTACTTGCCACCGTTTTGTGCACTCAAACAAGTACAAACACCTTCTGCTCCTACTCCTGCTCATTGCCGTACTCATACACATATTTATGAGCACATCCCAGCCATACTCTTATGGGAGAACTTTGTTTGCTCCTTGTTGTTCTTTCATTTTTCATATGGGTATTGCGTATGTTGAAAAGGGTTTAACCATTATAGCTGCCTTCAATTTTTTTCTTCACTTTTGTTATTGTTGTCAAATATATATATTTTTTCTTGATTTATTGAACCATCCACATATATAGAAAATATATATGTGTGTGTTACAAGTTATTGTTTTTAAATTCTTGCATAAGATGACATGTTTGAGTTATGAGCCTTATGTGAGTGCGAACATGCACGTGCACGTCCCAAATAAAGTTGAACGAACTGAAGTAAGCCGGCAAAGCTGACTAACATTTCAATAGAAATAAAGTTTCTCGTATTGCAGATGGTGTAATAAAACGAATCCTAAGCTATCTGTTTTATAATTCACAAGCGATAAGATCGTCTAACGAGAATTTAATACTAAAATGGTCAATAGGAACATTTCTAAGGCTACTCCTTGGAAGAAACTGTGTGTATGGCACAGCTTCAATTTTCTTTCTGCATTCAGCAGTCGTGCTAGCAAATTTGGGGCGGGACACAAGACGCTCCTAATGCTTGGATCATTTCACTCTTTTATAAGGATTTTAATACCAAGGTACTGGAAAAGCGACTGAGGTGAGTAGTAGAAGAGACCTAAAAGAGGAACAGGCAGCGTTCAGACCGGGTAGACAAACACAAGACCACATCTTCACTTTAAGAGCCATCATATAAATCATAAAAAATGATCATCATAAAAATGGATGGCTTAGGGAAAGGATCTTTTTCTAGCGTTCGTAGACTTAAAGCAGCGTTTGATAGTGTGCCAAGACAACATGTATGGGAGGCACTAAAAACTAAAAATGTTCCAGAGAGACTGATAAACGCTATTAACATTGTCTATGACAAGCCGACGGGGAAAGTAAGACTAGAGGGGGAGAAGTCTGAGTATTTGAAATATGCAAAGGATTAAAGCAAGGAGACAGTCTTAGCCCACTTCTATTCATCTTATTCGTGGATATAATAGCTAAATCGTGTAAAAGGCAAACAGAAAAATCAAAGATTGGAAACTGGAGACTTCAACCCATCTACCTGCAATTCCAATTGAATCGGTCATTTCAAAAACCTCATAAGTCCATAAATTCAAATTTTTCAGGAATCAATAAAAACTGTTTCATACACAAACAAATGAGTATTAACGGACTTTTTTATGCTTAATTTAGTATTTGAGTGATATAAAATAAGAATTGTAAATAACCTTAACAGTTTATTAATGAAAATAATGAAAAAATCCCTAAAAACTATTTTGGACTTATGTTGTTTTAGCAAGAAATAGGATTAGTGGTATAAATTTTAACCAAAACAACTGTTAAGGTTATTTAAATTCAAATTTTTTATCTTTTAAATACTAAATTAAGCATAAAAAAGTCCGTTAAAACTCATTTGTTTGTGTACGAAACAGTTTTTATTGATTCCTGAAAAATTTGAATTTATGGACTTATGAGGTTTTTAAAATGACCGATTCAATTTTAAACATCAAACGTCATGTAAAAACCTCATAAGTTACTGGACTTATGTTGTTTTTGCAACGAACGTCTTTTTCACGGTATTTTTTGAAGAGGAAGGATTGTATTGACTTATGTAATGTTTAAGCCAGAATACGTATCTACCTTTAAGGAACCATTTTCAGCAATAAAAAGCTATGTTGCAAAAAAATGTGAACTTGAATGAGGTTTTTGAACAAAACCGATTCAATTATATGCGGACGATATTGTTATCATAGCAAACAATCCGGAAAGGCTATGAAATGCATTAGAGAAGTAGTCCAACAATCTAAAAAGAAAGGGAATGGAGGTCAATATAACCACGAGCAAAGTAATGTGGGTCTCTAAAGAGGATAGTGTCAACAGAGAATCTGCATGTATCATGCAACGGCAGAGAATTAGAGAGAGTTGAATCCTATGAATACCTCGGAACCATTATTAGCTGTAAGGGAAAAATAGACCAAGAAGTGGTAAGCCGGACCAAGAAAGGGGTCTCAGCGTACTATCAGATAAGTAACACAATTTTGGGTAAACGAGAGATAAGCATAAAAACAAAACTCAAGCTTTACAACACGGGTATAGTACCAATAGCACTGTAGGGTACCGAGTGTTTGCCGCTATTAGAAAAATATCTGAGTAAATTTCAGGCAACAGAAATGAAGTACGTACGAAGGGTCGCTGGAAAAACCAGGAGAGATATGGTCAGAAATAAAAGAAAACGTTCAGGAGTAGGGCAGAAGAAGTGGATTATAAAAGAAATCGAGGAGAGACAGCTAAAATGGTTCGGACATCTAAATCGGATGGACGAGTCAAGAAAAGCCAAACAGGTACTGGAAATGAGAACGGAAGGCAATGCCCCGAAAGAAAGACCCCGAATAACTTGGGAAAATCGCATCCAGGATGTAGGAAGGATGAGGGGCAGAGCCCTGGCAGAGATGAGAAGAGAGAGCCTGGACCGTCCCAATTGGAGAATATGGATATACCGAGGCTACCCCGAAGCCTAACAGCAAATGGGGATTGAAGAAGAATATGATAAGGATTTTAAAAAGGACGCATTGAAACGAAATAGCAAAAATCATAGCATACCTTCAGGGGTGCCTTTTAACTGGTTGCGAAGGTTATGTTCTAAGTATTAGGAAATTTTAAATTAAGACCTTGCGACTTATCACTCGGTGCGAATTGCACGAAAGAAATTCGAACTCACATCATGATCTCAAGCTGGATGGAGACTGTTGACCTCCAAAACAATAAATAGACTAGCTGCTGTAACGAGCCACAAATATGAGGCTTGTGAAAGGGCTTTCTAATGATGATCTTATCTAAAAACTTAAAAAAGAGGTTTTAAGAATCAGCTTTGAAATGCGATGCACTGAAGTACCATCTTAAGAAGTTCCCTGGGTTTCCCAATGACAATCCTATGTAAAAATTAAAAAAAAAAATGAATCCCTCGTTCCACCATTTACCTATGTAGATGACATTAGACAGATAAGTTAGACATCTTGAAGCTTGTTGAAGTAGAGTTCAGGAATTTGAACTCACATGTGGAACATTATATTGGATACAAACAAGTGCCAAGTAGTGATATATATCTTGCGATGGAAGCAACCCACAGGAGTATGGATAGACAGCTTTAGCTTCTTACGTAGGTTTCGACTTAGACACATGTGGACCATACATTAAAAAAATTTTAAAAACTTAAAAAAAAAACATTAAAATCATACGCCCTACAGTAGATATAATAAGAGCCGATTTTTAAACATGGTGAATTCATTAACCTAGCTACGGAATTTTTTGAATTCAAACTTCCACCGATATCCTAGATTGGAGATCGTTGACCTCCAAACGGACCCCAATCACCGCAATGAAAAATTGCGGAAAATTCGAACAGGCTGTTAAATTGTCGTCGGTATGCTATTGCGATTGTTTCTTTCTCATCCTGGCAGAATTCTCCTTCTAGACATGCCACCCTTTGCGACTTTTAATTTTACAACGTATGCATGTGTTTCGGGAATCCAACGTCAAAGCCGACTCCCTTGATGCAAAATTCGGTTAGCCTGTAGACGTGTATAATTTGTAGCAACTGTCTGTTGAAAATCTACGCTGTGAGTTCCCAGCCTTCTAGCCTTCTGCCCAAGTCAAAACTGTATCCAGAGTTAATACCGTACCTCAATTGCGACTTCAATCCAATCTTACTTTGCCCGTTTTTTTTTTAATAAATCGAACTAAACAATTGTCATATAGCCATAGTCGAGCGTCTCTATTTACTCTTCAGACAGCAAAGTGCTTTTAATTCATCTGCCAGCTTTGTCATGTTACAATAATTTGCCATGGGGTAACTATGTGGGTCAGCGATATGATCTTGAATGTGTGCTCATGTTCCTTAATATTCCATGCCGCACTCGATGATTGTCCAATTCCTGCACTTGACTTTTGTATGTTCCCCAAGCCCTACACACACACACACCCACACAGACAGTGAGTGCATCATTCCCTTTGCCTCAGCCGACTAAAGTTTTCCGTATGAAATTTGGTGAGCTTCCTCTCTACAGGCGAACGTACCAAAATGTTGAACGTATCCACATCCAACAGGCAATGGCTGTCATTCTACTACTTCTATGGCTACATGAGTGCAAGTTTGTGCATGTGTGAGCGTGTCTGTGCTTGTCAAGCGTTTAACTTCCGCTTCCACACAAACACACATACACACATACGCACACACACTGACATCTAAACATATCGCCTGCTGTTTTCCTGTTGAACTGCATTTAACATTCTCAGTGTAAGTGTGTGTGCGTCTGTGTAAGTGCCACGCCCACAGTGGGCTACATTTTTATTTCAAATTGGTCATTTCCGATCATTTTTGCAATTTTCATTTGTCGCTTGACTGCTCCCAGTTAAAGTAGCTCCAGTTCCAGAATTACAGCCACTACTTGTTACACACAGTCAGTACAGTAATTATACGTACACTTTAAAATTTTTTGTAGTGCAGGATTCACTGACCTTAGGCAGAAAAAGGCGGCGTTATTACTCCTAACTTTTACTAAGCCTGCAGAACCATTTCGCAGGCATATTTGCCGATGATACTGAAAAGATTTTAGAACTGTGCATGTCGGTATGGTACATCCGCAAAAGAGAATTGGAAAGCGACTGGGGTGAGCCATCAAGAAGATTAACCCTTTATCTAGTAAACGGATTATAATAATGCTAATACAATACATGTATTTTTGAAGAACAGCTTACTAAATTATATTATTTTGTTTAATTTATAATTTATATTTATTTATTTTTCAGATATTGGATAGATTTATTAAAAGAAGTCCAGGAATCGAAAAACCTAATTACAAAAACGAAAATAAAAATTAAAATCAAAAAAAATTATCCCCTTTCGAGCCGCGAATGTTATTCCTTATGTATGAGAGATGCAAAAGGGAAATTTACCATTGGCTTTTGTTTCGACTTCTCATCATATCTCATCAAACGTATTTATCGAATTATTAAATTTAACTTACAGAATCTTTAATTAAAAAATCAAAAGTGTTCCAACAATTTTTGTTCGGACTGTACATAGTCGTTGCAGCAACATGTGCTCTATGATGCAGTTGACTTGAACACTTGTTTCCGTTTGACATTTTTGAATAATTCTCATAAATATGTGTGTATGTATGTGTGCGCATCTTTGCTATTCCATACAGACGAGACTGTACAATGTTCATCTTTCTTTGTTTTTCCCAAAACTCTCATACCCCGAAGTTTTTGTCTGCTCTCGTTGTTGCCTTAAAAATAAAAGCCATTTTCCGGCATTGTATTTTGCATGGATTTCCTTTTAACGACCCCAGGACTTCAAACTAACAATAACAATAACAACGCATATGCATACCATATACAGACAGACATAACATACATAAGGTCTACAATTGCATATGGCTGCTTTTCCCATAAAGCAGCAAAAGGCATTTTCGTTGTTTAATTTGCATTTTTATCGATTTCGAAAGTATCCGAAAGAAGAGCTTAAGTTTCTTTTGTCTTTTCTGTACTTATTTTTGTTGCTTTTGAAATTGCTGCTGTTGTTGTCATAAAATGCCCATAAAAAACCCATACCCCGGCTTAAATCTTATGCTAAGCCACACTTCTTTAAAGCATACGATATCCTTATAGCCAACACCAAACTCCTTTCCCAACCAAGTTTCAACAGCATGACTTGCGTTTCAAAAACCCATCAATTTTATTAGCCAAATAAACGCGTTCACAGTATTAATGTGTGCCACATTGTGACAGTGTGCGTCATATAAAATGCCTCTTTTTTAATGCATTTAAGAGTGAGCATTTTTTTATATGTTTAACTTTGCATGCGGATAAGATCTTTTTAATCATTAATGGCCTTGTTTCAGTGGACGAATGACGTCATAGGTGGCAGTTCATGGAACCATGCAAAGCATAGTCAGCAAACTCAAAAATAAAATCAAAGCGGTCGGTGATATACAATATTTGTTTTAATTTATATCTTATACACAAATTTATTAAGCTGCTGAACAGCAAGTATCTAAGATTGCACCAGGTTCAAAGGTTTACATGGAAAACGAACATAAAATCGAAGCAATCGAGCCTCAAGGCAAAACACTGGAAAAATATATAGGCTCTTTGGGGACGAAATCTTTGCTTCCTTTAGAAAATACGGTTTTGGAGAACTAGTTTGCAACCAGACATGATGTACTTCACCTCATCCGGGTTCATTAGTCTACGCAGCATAGCTGGAAGTAACATAGATGGATATGGATGCATCAATATTTTTTATTTTTTCCGATCTTCGAAAAATACCTCTGTATTCCTGCAACATCCACAGAAAGCTAGCGCATGTTTCGCAAAGCTGGAAATCTAGTGAGCGGCAATCGAAGTTCGCTTAAATATAAAAAAGGTTAACATGATTTTGTTTAATAACCATAGATATGAGATCATAACCATCTCAAATTATTTTAAAGATTATGAGACTGCAATTCTGGCTGGAACAGAATATTTTTTTTTCTATAACTCACAGGCTCACAAAAAAAAGTGGTGTAAGCTTTACATGTGACAGACGCACCTTATGGACTTTAGGCAGTAGCATCTAAAGTCCAAAAACCCTGATCCAATGATTCTTAGATAATATCCAAATAATCTTGTTTCATGGAATTTTTTGTGGTTATCCATAACCCACGTGTGAAGGAGTTTTTCAGAATTGGGATGCTCAAAATCCATAATGGAAACCTATCTCACCTGTTAGGCTTACACCACTCTTTTTTTGATGACTGATGACTGATGACTGATGACTGATGACTGATGACTGATGACTGATGACTGATGACTGATGACTGATGACTGATGACTGATGACTGATGACTGATGACTGATGACTGATGACTGATGACTGATGACTGATGACTGATGACTGATGACTGATGACTGATGACTGATGACTGATGACTGATGACTGATGACTGATGACTGATGACTGATGACTGATGACTGATGACTGATGACTGATGACTGATGACTGATGACTGATGACTGATGACTGATGACTGATGACTGATGACTGATGACTGATGACTGATGACTGATGACTGATGACTGATGACTGATGACTGATGACTGATGACTGATGACTGATGACTGATGACTGATGACTGATGACTGATGACTGATGACTGATGACTGATGACTGATGACTAATGACTGATGACTGATGACTGATGACTGATGACTGATGACTGATGACTGATGACTGATGACTGATGACTGATGACTGATGACTGATGACTGATGACTGATGACTGATGATTGATGACTGATGACTTACGACTGATGACTGATGACTCTCCAGCACTATTACTACATACATATGGCCGTCGGTGGCATAAGTGGTAGCGTACTCGCCTCTGAAACCGAAGGTCGGTGGTTCGGTTCCCCGCAGTAGCACTGGTGCATTTGCCTAGCACTGGCATCGCTAGCTCAAAGACGCTATTTGCCATGAAAGTCTCTATTAATTAAAGACACCGCCGTTCGGATTCGGCTATAAACTGTAGGTCCCTGTTCTGTTTGAACAATTATTAATAGAAACCCCCTATGCCCCTCCTCCAAGGGGTCTAACAGGGAATTATTTATTTATTTATTACTACATACTAAGAGTAAAGCAAATGCTTATCGATAGACGAGTTTAAAAATACTTTTAAATGCGCAAAGCCCTAGAGAATCAAGGGTTGTATAGAGAAGCTTCATAAGCATAAAATTGATAAAATATACAGGGTGCGCCATTTGAATGTGGTCGATGGAAATATTGAATAACTTTGACAGATTTCAACCGATTGACGTCGTCGAACACATTTTGGAAAGGTTATTGCATTACAATTTTAACCATGAATCGATTCACGCCCAAAGAACGCGCGGAAGTAGTGACAATGTTCATTAAATGTAATTGCCCGATTTTTGGGAGCAAATTTTAATGACTGATGAGGGCCATTTCACGCTATCTGGCACTGTAAATAAACAAAACTGTCGCATTTGGGGGAAAGAAAATCCTCATACTATCCATCAAACTCCACTGCATGATCAGAAAGTGACTGTTTGGGGCGGTGTCTGCTTCAATATTTCCATCGACCACATTCAAATGGCGCACCCTGTATAAAATTAGAAATAATGGACAGCCGAAGCGTGGAATACGCTTTAGATTTGTTTGGCAAATTTCTTTGGATTTTTCTTTGACTTAGGAACACTTAAAAAAGTAATTCAATCTGCACTTGCTAGATTTGGTATTGGATGAATATTGAAGTAAAATGCAATAACATTTTCCGGCTTTCATGGTGATCATCTGAATGAAATATCAAAAAAAATCGTTTTTATGGTAAAGTGACCGCTAAAATATAATTCTAACAGGTCTAGCCTAGCCTAAATTTAAAAATCTAGTGTGGTCTTGATAAGTTAAAGATTGAGGCTAAATTTAAGACATATGGCACGTGTCACCTTTTTTTTTGTAATTAAGCCCACATACTATATATACGTATCAAATTTGGCGACTGCAAGGCGATATAAATAACGTTATAATAATTATTGGCTACTACCAAAAGTCAAAAAGTTCCCGGAATCATCACCGTTTTGCGCTCTCACTCACCCAATTTGATGTCTCTTTTTTTTGCCACATCTTTTGTAACATTGTATGAAGTTTTCAGCCTACCTTTTTCTCATATACCAAAAAAGACACAAAAGCTTGAAATTTTCTCTCAAGTTCTATTTTGTTACTCTCACTCATATCTCCCATATAAGCTTTCTCCTATGAGTCACCATTTTTCTGGTAAAAATTTTAAATAGTTGCCGCCCAAGTTCATATCTACATATTTAGTTTTTTCATAATATTTTTCTTTATACATATTTTGTGTAAATAACCACAGTTTGGTGACCTTTTTCACTGCTTTTATGCACAATGTCATGTCATAATGTGCTTTTAAAACATTGCTCTGGTTGTGCGTTTTACTCTTTTAATATTTAAACTCTCCTTTCTTTTCGCATTGTGTGCTACATTTTAATTACGCATTCAGCTGGTGCACAACTCTTCAGAATTATGAGGGGCAAGAGTCTCAGTAAGTACAATACAATGCAACTTTACCGTCTGCACTTCCTGCCTTGCAACTTGCCACTCCTGCAGCAGCACTAGGAGCCAAAAGGATGCGAAGTATATATTGTTGCACTTCGGTGCTGTTGCTTTTTGGTTAACATTCGCGCCAACTGCATAATTTTGCCATATTATTTTCCTCTTTTTTATACTCTGTAACCAAGTGGCAGGGGGGTATATTCAGTCTGTAGGGACACATGTAAGGAATCACAAATTTTATACCAAAGTTTTCACTCTGTATTGCTTATTTCTTGAGCACCAAAATATTTTGTTACTTTTTCTTTTTTCCCTATCACCCTTTAAATTTTAATTTGCATCAAAAAATTGTACTTAGCGATTGATTATTAAAAAAAATATGATAATAATAAATAATAATAAAAAAATATAATAAAATGATAATCATTAAAAAAAAACGTTTTCTTTGCTACATCAAAACTTGAATTATTATTGGCCATTTATTGGGTATTTTTAATTTTTTTTTGTGATTCCGAAATTTCTGGGAGTACAGATTTTAAGTACATTTTGTTTAATGCAAAAGTATATTATTAAATAATAAAAAAATAACTTTTAAGTAAGATATTTTGTACTAGCTAAAAATTAATCAGCATTGTAAAAAAAACTTGGCTGTGGTCGGGGCACCCCAGTCAAGAACAAAGTTCCCCCCTTCTTAACTATTTTAAAGAAGAGAAACATAACTTGCACTTATTAATTGAGGAATAAATGAATGTTTTAAAAATTTAAGATTAAAAAAATAAAAATATTGTATAAGTAAAATAATAAATAGACAAAATTATGTAATTTTATGTTGCATAAAAATAAAAACTAAATGTATTTTTTAGTTGTAAAGATATAATATCTAAACTCTGATTTAATATGTTAAGACAGCTTGTAATTTTTTTAGAAAACTTCAACAAATAAAGTTATTTGTAAATAAAATTAAATTAATTAATTCTAGTATATAAAAATAAAACAATTAAAATAAAATAATTTCCAAAAAAGTAATTTATAAATAATAACTTGTAAGTAGTTGTATAGTATACTAGATGGGCTGAAAAGTTCGTAAGCTGACCCATATATGAAGTTACTATTGTAGAATTAATTCCATATGAATTTCAGTTAGTACAATCTTTCAAAAGATTCGTGAATAAATTTGACAGCTGTCGGACTATTGGTTCGTGAGATATACCATTCTGAGTGAAGTTCTTTTCGTTATTGTGAAAAACATGGTAAAAAAAGAATGTGTTGATTAAACATTGCTTTTTGGGGAAAAAAATACTGTTGAAGCCAAGGTTTGGCTTGATATACATTATTCGGACCAGCAAAATATACGGTTGAGAAATGGTTTTCCAAATTTAAACGTAGCGAAATGAAGACCGGACGATGCACGCAGTACACCCACAAAAGAGGCTGTTACGGACGAAAACATCAAAAAGTCCACCAAACAATTTTGGGTGATCATAAAGTGAAGTTGTCCGAGATAGCTGAGACTCTAAAGATGTCAAAGGAAGGATCATGCATGAATTTTTTGACATGTGAAAGCTTTGTGCAAAATGGGTGCCGCGCCAGCTCACAGTCGATCAAAAGCAACAAGGAGTTGATGATTGGGAGCAATGTTTAGCGATTTTCAACCGAAATAAAAACTAGTTTTTCCGTCGATATATCACAATGTATGAAACATGACTCCTTCACTATACTCCAGGGTCTATGCGACAGCCAGCCGAGTGGACTGCACGCGATGAACTGACTCCAAAGCGTGGAAAGTCGCAATAGACAGCTCGCAAGGTCATAGCATCGGTTTTTGGGATGCACACGGTATAATTTTCATCGATTACCTCGAAAAGGGTAAGACCATAAACAGCGACTATTATATAGCGTTATTGGAGCGATTGAAGAACGAAATCGCTATAAAACGATCCCATTTAAAAAAGAAAAAGTGCTGTTTCATCAAGACAATGCACCGTGTCACAAATCAATGAAAACGATAGCAAAATTGAATGAATTTGGTTTTGAATTGCTTTTAAATCCACCGTATTCTCCAAACGTGACCCCCAGCGACTTTTGCCTGTTCTCAGACCTCAAGAGAATGATCGCTAGAAAGAAATTTATTTATTTATTTGTATCGCCCTCGAAAGCGTTGAATAAAAATTAAAAAAATCGAATTATGCCAAAAAAATGTTTTTATATATGTTAGCCTACGAACTTTTCAGACCACATATTATATTTTATGGATTTTAAAAATTAATATCTATTCGTGAACTATAAAATTTTATTCGAGTTTCAGTTTTAAGACTTCTTTTAAGCATGCATCCACGTAATGCCTGATTTCTTTTCATGACGATTTTTCAATCGTTCCACGCTATGCTTCTTTAAGGAATTTTCTTTCAAGAAGTCGAAAGTAACTCTGGATACTTGCTATAAAGTTGTTGTTTTGCCTTGAATGGCAAAAGAATTCTTTAAGAAATGTTCAGATACATAATTTAAAGGACTGGAATTTTCGTTAATACCTTTTTGAACTGCGCGACTTTGAATACTTTTCAGAATTCATCCTTTCTTCATCTTTACGAATGTTAGCAGATCTAATATTTTAGGTATACTGTTAGAAGCTAGGGTCTCAGATCGATTAATTTATTTAAATCTTTGTAATTCCTGGTTCAAATTAGTTTTATAAGCCATAGTTTTTGCACATACGCTATATCGCAAAATGTATGTCCCATTTCAGAATTTTAGCTTTCAAAGCAATCCATAAAATATCCAAGTGTAAACAAATTTCTTTCTACTCAATTAAAAAACATCACGGTTCCATGACTAGTTGCTAAAAAATACTGTCAGCCAACATTGCCAGATTATCGATGACCAAAAGAGCTAGGAGCTATGCTATGCGCCAGTTAATCCAGGACTTAAATTCTTTGATTCACTATATACTAAGATTCAGCACTTAATCCAACATTTTAAGTTGCAATCTTAAAAATCAACATAAGTTTTCGTTTCTGATTTATGAATTATGAGTAGAAATAAAATAAAAGGGGATTAAAAGTTTCAGAGTTATTTCAGAGAAATAATTATCATCAATTCATTAAAAACCCCACCTATTTCAAAATTTAATAATAATAATTTTACGCTTCTTGTACTAAAACCTTCTAGAGTAGACTAGTGTTGGGCAACATCTGAATTTATATAAAACGTGAGAATAGGACTCAAAATTCTACCGCAGCGCAGTCGGCTCCTGCAGAGTGTATCTCTCTATCTCGTTTTTGCTTCATTGCCGTTTTTCATCTGCGCTGCTTACCCACACAAAGAAATCCTTTTTTGTATTATTTATTATTTAATTGTAAGTTGAGGGTATATTGAGTTCGGTATATTCCTATTGCAACGGGTGCACTTGGTATTTTTTTTTTTATTTCGTTGCATGCAATGCAGCAAATATGCAAAAAAAATAATAATAAGTATGCATAAAAATTTCAGCTTGCTTATTGGCAACATAAAATTTTTGTTAATACAGAGGGTGGAAATATGCAGAGCATGTTTACAATGACAACATCTTAGCCAACTGGCAGTATAAACTAAAAGATCTAAAATAAATGTTTGATGTTGTACCCAAAGTAGGTTGGCCTGTTGATATTTGACATTATGCTAGAGAACCCTCTGTTTGTAGGGTTAGTTTTTATGGTACCCAAAAGGCGCATTAAAATCTTTTGCACAATTCCCAAACTCAACATAAGAAGTAGTTATGGGCTTAAGTATGGCAGTTGAGACCCGCATAAAACATTTTTGAGATTTTCAGTTTAATGGCAATTAACCTTTGCGTTGGAAAATTAAAATAATATGCCTGGTCTAACCCGCGTTCGTGCTGCTACATAAATCGCAGACACCAAGATCTACACATGGTACATAGTGGTATACATGACACGTATTTATAGCCAACCAAAGACCCCACCACACACACACAGACACACATTTACACATTCACATACTTATATATTACTAATACGCCGCTTGTTCACTTGCGCGGCTTTGTTTTATTAGTGTGTATATATGTGGGGTTATCTGTTAGTGTATGTGTGTGGGTACATATTTGAGCAGAGACTTGACTTGGCTTCAAGCAGCAGACTAAGGGCAAAATACAAAGCACCAGAAACTCAAGGCATTCTTGTATAGTATAGAACATAGCAGAGCCCTATCCAAGCGCTAGTCTACCCATACCATAACCCACATCCGGGGCATGCTGCACGGGCGCTGATTGTCCTTAGACTGATGCTGCGGCAATTGCAACTGCAGCTGTCGCTGTTGCAAGCTCGTAAATTGAATAAAAGTTCAAATGTTGGCAATTAATATAACGAAAAAGTTAATACGAGAACCATATATGAGTATGAGCAACTCTGTGTGTCTGTGCTTCAGAGTTCCTCTGCCAGCTGCTTCTGCAGTGCAGCTGTACGTGCAACAGCCACAACCAACTGTGGCTTTAATGCAAACATAGCAAAAGTGTATACTGACAATTGTCATGGGCGTAGTTGAGTAAAGTCTACTGTTTGGCGACTCAATTTTATTTGTATTAAATAAGAATTTATTTTCCCTATTTAGAAAGTTATTTAAATTCTGTTTTTTGGTAACAAAAATATTTTGTATTTTGTATACACTTATAGAAAAAGTTTCTGAGCTCACAAAGTTTCTACAAAAATACGTCTATTGACTAGGAAGTCCTTTAAAGCCCATTTATTTTTAAATATTTTTTTAAGAAACAACCGTCTTAAAACTATATTAAGAGACTCAATATTTATGAAAAATATTTTTAGTTGCATTGGGCGGATTGCAACGTCAAATCGTTTCATTAAATTTCGCCTATAAAGCTTTGCAATACTGCTTGAACTGCTTTGTGGGGGTAGCAATATCAACACAGTGTGGTCCCATCAATACTGCTTGTACTGCTTTGATACTATGGAAGGCGCAGCGAATCTGTATTTATTGCAGTGTTAATGTGTTTGTGTAACTGAGCAGGTGTAAGTGTAGTGGTCAAAATATCTGATGTATCTGCTAATGTAATATCGTTGTGACATTTCCAGACAGAGCTAAACAATCCAAGACTATGGCTATATCGCAGAACTTTTTTCTGTTCAATTTCCTTTGGCTATACAACGATAATACACTTACAATTTATATTCATACCGATTTTTGACCTTTAATCTTACATATCAGGTCATCAAAATAATCAGTGGATTTTGGAGCAAAAACGCGGCGATCTCTAAATTATTCGCCAATATTTGATAGCTTTCGAACTTTTAGTCGTCGGTCAACTAATACTTTATTGGATTTTTTTTATCATTTCTCGAGAGAAACCCAATTCTTTATAGTTGCAAAAGATTAAGTGGAACTACCTGTTGTTGAATCCAGCTCTACTTTAATGTTGGATGGTTTGAGTATTTTTGAAAAAAATTCCAATACTAGTCGGTTTGGACTGCGGGCCATTTGAGAATACAATTGGAATCCTTTTCAACTGTTTAACAAAATATCGATAAAACAATTTTTGAATTTTTCAATACTGCCCCTTCTGTGTACCCATAACAAACTACGCCTCTTGTATTGGAATGAACTCAATTGCACACACATTCAGATACACACTAAGCAAAATGAATCCATATACAAACACACACATGAAGCAGCTGCTTTCGAATTCATTTTCTAAAACTGTACGTGTCCCTATGTGTCTTTCTGTCCGTCCGTATCTTCATTTTCTCCCCTTCCTACACTATTTTATTTCGTATTCCTCTCCTTGCCCTGACTATATCATTTTTTAGCCTTTTGCCGAGATTGTGGCACACGCTAATTGCACGAAACGCTTACTACCATTTTGCACTTTGCACAGATATCGTAATGAATGGGAACATTGGGACATCGGGACATCGGGACGCTGGAACTGCTGCTGATGTTGTCTTTGCTGGTTCTTGCACTCCGCCCTGAAGCATGCCACCAGCTAGCTGTCTTGCAACTATGGGTAATGAAGTCATTCGGAGCAATGTAAAGAATTTTAAGGGTTCGAGGGATGTACAACAGCAACAAAACAACAATGCATATGGGTGATTCTATTAGAAATCGAAAGAATTGGAGTTAGAGAAAGAGTTTGAACTATTATTTTAAAGAAAGATTTTGAATAATTACTTTATACTCTTATCAGAATTAGTTCATATTTGTAACCCTATGACGAAAACTTTTTAAGTTTCCTTTTAACCTAAAAAGCTCTACGATTCACTAAGTTGTTGCAAAGTGCAGCTGATTATCAAAAATTTCGTCGTCGATTCGACGAAGAACAAATTTTGCTTAAATTAAGAATTACTTAAAGTTCAAATTTGCAACCCGATGACGAAAACTTTTCAAATTTACTTCTATCCTAAAAAGCTCTACTATTCACAAAGCTGTTGAAAAGTGCAACTGATTGCCAAAAATTTCGTCGTCGATTCGACGAGGGACAAATTTTGTTATTTTTTTGATTGTGCTTAAGTTTTTTTAGAATTAAAGCTTTAAAGAAAATAAACTAAGTACCTTTATCATATAGTTTTTTAGATGAATACGAAGAACCACCTAAAACTTAAAATTTTTAAATTATAGAAAGGAAGTCAGAATTAGCGGAAATTTTAGAGATGATAAGTATATTTATAAATATTTAAAGACTTGATTTGCGAGATGTTGGCATCTCATTAAACCGAGAAACAAAATCACAAAAAATTTTTTCGTATTGATATCTGGTGTCTTAATTTTTACTGAATCGAGTTGGAATTTTGACATCGGAAAGATAATTGCAAAGTGTGGACAATTTATATATATTAATTACTATAGGTGCCAAATCATTTGGTTTTTACACTTTTTCATTAACTCATTTGTTTTATTGAGTTTTTGCATCTTAAATTTTTGCAAAAATTATAGCATACTTTTTTGGGCTACCTTTAAAAACTGGGAATATGTATAATTTTAACTAGTTGATTTTCTCAAAAGAGGTATTCGATCCGATGGAAAGGTCAAGTGGAGGAAAACCTATCCTCCTTGGTATTTCTAATTGGAGAAGGTGCGCGCAAAGCAGAAGCGCCTGGCGAGAGCTGCTGAGGTCGGCCGTAAGCCAGAACGGGTTGTCATGGCCACACGATGATGATGATTTTCTCAAGAAATTGTCGAGAGCCATTATTTAAACAAGGTTTAATCAAAGAATTTTTTTTCGAATTTAAGTTAAGTTTAAAAATTTGCTTTATTTTTATAAATAAATAAATGAGACGGGCCACTTTTTCCCTCGTCCTCTTACTGATTTAATGCATTTTAAATAATCCGTTTATTAACTTACACGACATGCTATATTTGGCTATATTAAACTAAAATGTTCTATGAATCAAGATTCTAAAATAAAAATTGTTGTTTAATTTCTAAACGTATCGCCCAAATCGACTGGCGGGTTATTTTCAAAGTTATTGCACATTTAGTGCAGTTAACACGTGTTTTGTTTTCGTTGTTGTTGTTGTAATTTAATTGTTGTTCAAGTTGCTGCTGTTTTTGTTAAACTTATGTACTTATATAAGTGTGTGTGTATGTGTATCTGTGTGTGTGTGTGTCTGGCAATAATTAAGTTTTTGTTTTTGTGTACCATTTGTTTGATCATAAACTTGATAGCGCGCAAATTGTTTGAATCAAACTTTAAATTGTTGTTGTTTTGTTGTTTTTATGCTACAAAGAACTTTACGCATACAATTGCACAGACGAGGGTTGCCTTATAAGTTTGTCAATCTTTGCATGAATAGGACTTAGACTTAGACTGTTTTTTTAATAACAATACTCTATATTACCAGCAGCAGATACCAGCAGATATTTAATTTATTGCCAAAATAAAATTTAAAATATTTTAAATAACATTAAACTCACCTCTTACATTTTTAAGTAAGTCTTCTGCTTGACTGAAAATATAAATAAACACTTTTTATTAATAATGTAATTACAGATCGTCATATATAATAACATTGAATAAACGAGGGCAGCTTGTTGATTCCTGATTTCCAAAAAAAAAAGTTTTAATGAGACTTTATTTTCAATATGGTAAAAATTTGTAGTGCAGCAAATTGCATATATATTTTTTCTTTCAAATAGCCTTCTTAAGAACCTAACTAGAAGCAGTTTTTTTTAAAGTGACGTCATCAAGAATCAAAAACCTCAAAACAGCTCTAACCAGCCATTCATCATATAGTCTTATAGGCTTAAGTATACATTTATGTCAATATTAGAGCCAGCAATAAAGGCTCGGAAAGCTCATCGGAAAATATAAACTTTATAGGAATTTAACTTCTGAAAGCTTCAAACGCTTGACGCAAAAAATAAAGATTTTTACAAAAACTTTAAAGTTACTTCAGAAACAACTTGACTGATCTATCAAACTGCCCTCGTAAATCTCACACACATATTCTTAACTGCCTGCACATTGTGCTTAATGCGTTTCATAATGTTTGCTTAATGTGCAGCATTTTTTAATTATTCAAAATGGCGCGTAACACATTGCGTATGCGTGTTATTAAATAAACGATGGCAATTGACGATGCTCTTAGCCATATTTGGTTTGTATACTCTATACGCATTCTTATGCACAGGCGTTGCTTTATTTGCTCTGACTTACGCCGATTACAAATCCGATTAGAGGCTGGATTAGTCTGCCTATCAAACAACTGCTCATTAAATCTACATTTGCATAAGCAGCTCGAAGTCTTATACAAATACAACAACGATAACAACAACTAAAGTTGTTTATTTTTCGCAGAAATAAAAAAAAAAACCTTTTTTTTAATTCCCTGAGGAAAACAAACAAGAGTTTGATATTGCATTTTTATGCCCGAGGCTGCAAAGGCTCACAAGCCAAAAGCAAATCTAATTTCTTATACAATCCAAAAAAAAAAAAAATATACATATAAAAAACAGATTACACAAACAAAGAAGACTGCAACGAGTATCTGTGTTTGTGAGGTTGTGATTGTGTGCGTGCGTGCTATGGCATAAATCAAAGCTAGACAATTTTGAAAAAAGGGGATTCGGCTACACCCAAGAAAAAAACAAACAACATATAACATAAGGAGCAGAAGAAATCAAAAGTAAGTGACAGGAAGACAGCAAGACATATGTGCACGCCAAACAACAAAGATTTACCAAAGCTGGAGGGTGCCATTTATTGCGAAGACCTGCTCCTGACCCCCACCCGGCTTAAGTTCTTTAATTGTTTGTGCCCAAATGTTGACAAAACTCGTTCTGACAATGTCAAACAACTTGGCTGTGTAATGTTATAGGTCTAAGGGGCGTATGCGTAATATACACTGCCGCTCAACTGAATAGGTTCACGATTTCTCTAAAAGTTATTGGTTCATATCTTTTTAATAAATTGGCCGATTGTGATGAAATATATTTTTTTTGATAGAAAATTTTACTGTTTATTATAAACAACAGTTGGCGGTCTCTAACATTAATACAAATAACTTTTTTTTTTGTTTTCCAGTAACATACCAAAATTTGACTGTTTATTTTGGCTCAACAGAATAGGTTCAATAGTATTTGACTTCAGTTTGTGAGTGACAGCAATAATTTAAAGACGTCAATTCTTAAGTGTTTATCAATTAAGAGTAATCGCAGCTATTATTATGTAAAACGGGCCGCGGAACTCAACTAAGTCAATTTGAAAAAGGTAGACTAGAAGGATATGTCGAGTCTGGTCTAAGTCACCGTCAAATCGCAAAAAAAAATGTATCGAAGTCAAAATGTTGTTAGTAATTATCTTCGAAATACCTCCAACTATGGCAATAACATGAAAGGAGGTGCAAAATAAGCGACAACGGTAACAGCCAGAAGACATATTATTAGAGCTGCATCCAATTCAACTCGCTCAGCTGCCAAAATCAAGGAAGCATGCGGTGTTAAGGCCAGTCTGGCGAATGTGAAACGCATAATTCGTAGCGATAAACATTTGAAGACGTTAAAAATAAAAAAAAAAACACCTCTTAATGATGTGCGTAAAGCTGCACGCCTTCGATTTGCTCAAGATCATATGTCTTGGAAGGAGGAAAGGAACACTGTCGTGTTTTCCAATGAGAAAAAATTCAATCTGGTCGGTCCGGACGGGTATAATTACTACTTCCATGACCTACGAAAGGAAGAACGTGTTTTAAGTCGCCACCACTCTTGTGCAGGTGGAATTATGGTGTGGGGAGGCATATCCTATTATGGGACTTGTGAACTGCAGTTTGTTTCATCAAAAATGAATGCAAATGTGTACAAAACTGTACTACAAAAGAGTTTTCCACAATTTTCCAATGTGTTTCACCGGCTGTCATGGACATTCCAGCATGACAACGCACCCATTCACACTGCAAGAGTGATACAATAGTGAATTGCAGATCAGAACGTAAGATTGCTCGAGTGGCCACCATACTCCCCCGACCTAAATATTATGGAAAAAGTTTGCGCGCGATTGTCTCGAAAAGTTTATGAGGGTGGGAGACAATTTAAAAACACAGAGTCCTTAATTGACGCCATTAAAAAGGTCTGGACAGAGATTTCTCTTGGAGTTATCAAAAACTATTATAAATCTTTGCCAAATCGTATATATGAAGTTATACTAAAAAAAGGTGGGCATATTAATTACTAAATTATAGCGAAAAAGTATATATTCTTATTAAAAATAAACCATACTGTGAATAATTACTTTTTATATTTTTATTTCTTATTCGAATCTCTTGAACCTATTCTGTTGAGCCAAAATAAATAGTCAAATTTTGGTATGTTGCTGGAAAACAAAAAAAAATAATTATTTGTACAAATGTAAGAGACCGCTAACTGTTGTTTATTATAAACAGTAAAATTTCCTATCAAAAAAAAATATATTTCATCACAATCGGCCAATTAATTAAAAAGATATGATCCAATAACTTTTAGAGAAATCGTGAACCTATTCAGTTGAGCGGCAGTGTATTTAAGCACAGTGTAGCGCAAAGAGGGAAGTTTTAGAAAATTTGTGCTTTTCATGTGAGCCTCGGAATAAAACAATATTAGATATGTCGAAATAATTTGTTTTATTTATTATTTATATATCAATAGTATTATTAGGTCTAGGTTGCTCCCGCCGTTTTCCAAAAGATGGCGCTAGTAGCCAGTAATAGTTCAAATAAATAAATCACAGCTGTTTTCCATCAGTTTTGACATCGATAAATATAACCTTACATCGATATTAGTTAATTTTCGTTTGCGTCATATAGTTACACTTAATTAAATATGTCAACTTATAAACCGAATTCACGTCATTTGCGGGAGATTTTACTTTTCATTTCAACATGAAAAAATCGGCGGCTGAGGCTCATCGGGTTATTTCAAGTACTTATGGTGATGATACTATTAGTGAAAGAACGTGTCGCGAGTGGTTCCAGCGCTTTAAAAGCGGTGATTTTGTTGTTGAAGATCGGCATAGCGGTGGCAGAGAAAAAACTTTTGAAGATGATGAACTGGAGGCTTTACTTAATGAAGACTCGTGCCAAACTCAAGAACAGCTAGCAAAATCATTGGGAGTAACTCAGCAAGCAGTATCAAAACGCCTGGAACAGCTGGGGATGATCCAAAAACAAGGATACTGGGTACCGTATCAGTTGAAACCAAGAGATGTTGAGCGACGTTTATTTGCTTGTAAACAGCTGCTTGAAAGACAAAAACGAAAAGGATTTCTTCATCGTATTGTTACTGGGGACGAAAAATGGGTGCACTACGACAACCCTAAGCGACACACATCATGGGGATTGCCCGGCCACACTCCTACGGCGACACCTCGACAGAATATTCACGGATCCAAGGTCATGTTGTGTATTTGGTGGGATCAGCTTGGCGTAATTTATTATGAGCTGCTAAAACCTTCTGAAAAAATTACTGGTGCACTTTATCGAACGCAATTAATGCGTTTGAGTCGGGCATTAAAAGCAAAACGGCCGCAATACGCTGATACACACGAAAAAGTAATTTTGCAACACGACAATGCTCGACCTCACGTGGCGAAAGTAGTCAAGACGTACCTCGAAACACTGAAATGGGAAATTCTACCTCACCCGCCATACTCTCCAGATGTTGCTCCATCTGATTACCATTTATTTAGGTCGATGGCACACGGCCAGTGCTTCGATTCTTTTGAAAAAGTGAAAGAATGGATCGATTCTTGGATCTTATCAAAGGATGAAGAATTTTTCCGACGCGGGATTCGTTTGTTGCCTGAAAGATGGGCCAAAGTAGTGGAAAGTGACGGACAATACTTTGAAACATAAATTAGATACCATTTTTTTTTTTATAATTTTTAAAATTAAAAAAATTAGTCATAGTTTGTTTATTTTACGGCGCTACGATAAAGATGACGAACGATGAAGATGTGACGAACCAGACAATTTTGACCACGTAAATTTTTGTTTCTGATTATTTATTTTGTAAACCAAAATATTTTTTTTGTAATTAAAGATAATTCATGAATATACAAAATATTATTATTTTTTAAAATTTTAATTTCAAATTATGAAGATGTTTATTTATTTTAAGCAGCTACAAAATTTACCTTAAATTTAGTCAAATAAAATATATTAAAACAATATTTTTTTTTATTATATTTTTCAACCTTTTTTAAATTTAAAGAGGAAATATATATCCGCTTAAATTTATTGAGAACATTTTAAAATAATTAAAGAATTTTTGCTTTTTTTGTTATGGCATCTGCAATAAACTTCAAATTTTTAACAAAAAATGCAATAAAATATAAAAGCAGGTTTATAAATAAATGACTTATTTATGCTGATATCAGCTATAAATTTTTAAGAAAAAATCAATAAATAATTTTCGTTCGTTAGTTTGAATTCAACTGAATTCATGCAGTTAATCTGAAGCAAAACTATTGGAATATTTTCTTGTTCTCTTTATTACAAATTATTTAAAATTTAATAAATATGTTCGTATTTACATTTTTTACGCATAATAAATTCATTCATATTTATTCTGAAATTCATATTACATAATTAAATATTTTCTTGGAAGAAACATGTTTGCTTGTTTTCACTCGTTTGATCTGTGTTTTTAATAAAACAAAATTTGAGTCAGACGGAACCAGGAGGTTATCTAGCTCAACTCATATAAAAAAAGAAAAAAATGTTAAGAAAAATGATTTACTCGGAAAGTGGGAAAAATTGGAGTGTTTGATGAAGAGGTATTGTTAAACACAAGTTTGGTTATATTAATGAACAAATTTAAGTAAGATTTCGGTCGGTGTACACCAACTGTATCAATAAAAATATTCAGAATTTAAATCTCATGTTTTACCAGCACATTCTCAAATAGTTTTTTCTGTCGACTAAACAAATAGTAAAAATGGCGTACGTAAAGTCGGCTGCGGACTACTTTGGGCTAACCTGTACCACTAGCTTGCATTATAATCCGGTTCCTTCATAAAAAACGAAAAACGAGAATTTTTAAGCAAAAATTTTTTTTACCGATCGTTCCTATGGGATTTATATGAAATAGTCAACCGATTTCAATCAAATTTGACACAGTGCTTTAATACCTTAAAAAAAATTGAATGCCGAATTTAGTTCAAATATATTTACAAACAAACGAAGCACAACGAATTTTATATAAAAAACGTGTTTTTGGACCGATTGGTCCTATGTGAGCTATATGATTAGTCAACCGATTTGGATTAAATTTAGTACAGTGCTTAGGAACTATAAAATACTCACGAATGTCAAATTTGGTCCCAATATCTTAACAAACAAACGAAACACAAAAAATTTTGTTAAAAAATCGATTTTTTGGAAGATCGGACCTATGGGAGCTATATGATATAGTCAACCGATTTTGTTCAAATTTGGCACATTGCTTAAGTGCTCCAAAAAATTTTCAAACGCCAAACCTGGTTACGATATCTTTATTAAAAATCGAAATATAGCGAATTATTCTTTAAAAAGTTATTTTGTCCGATCGGTCCAATGGGAGCTATATGATATAGTCAACCGATTTCGATCAAATTTGGTACAGTGATTGGTAACTATAAAAAATGAATGCTAAATTTGGTTGCAATATCTTCATAAACAAACGAATTATTCATCTAAAACTTTTTTTTCGAGGTCGTCTGAAACACCCATATGGGAACTATACAATTTTACCCCGATATCAAAAAAATAAAATAAACTTATCTTCTATGGAATAATATGAAATCTAATGTGAAAGTTTGGTGACTCCAGCTCTTACCACATCTGCGATCTGGGCGTTCAAACGGACGGACAGACGGACATGGGTATATCAACTTCTCTAGTCCTCCTGATCATATTTTAGGTAACTTTGTGGTGTCTCCGACGACTCCTTCTATATTTACACACATTTTCGGCTTGCACAAACTTAATATACCCTTTGTACCATACGGTACAGGGTATACAAATTTCAATATTTTTCAGGTTTTCATGAGGAGATCACCTTAAGAGGTATACTGCATCCAAAAATATTTTTAAATGGTAAGGCAGCCCTATCCAACAAAAGAATTGAAAGTTCTTATGTGACTAAGACCGCTCATATTTTTATATAAAGGCAACCTTTCTTAGAACTTTACACAAGGAAATTGGCTAAGGACGCATAATAGGTTCTCCACAGAGTAACACTTTGTTAGAAACTTCAATACTAATATTAGTATCAGAAAGACACACGATTTTATGACAAGGAGCCGGTCTGAGAACTCTGGAAATTACAGCGCGATTGTCAAAAGTTCTGGCTATATACACCAGCATATTTCAAGCAGAACTATGTGCTATAGACAGATATCAATCTAATCAGGAAATACTGAATGCCAATCAGTCCTTAATGAGCACGATAATAGGCTTGAAGACTAAATCTAAATCGGTTCACCATCGCACCAAACTGAACTATTTAGGGACCGTACAGAAATTACGTGACCCATTCCGGGGAGGGGAGACTTAGATGTAGGTCTCGTTGGTTTTTTTTTTGTATTTATTTGTTCCAGAAACAGTTCAAACCAAGGGGCGGGCTTAAAAATTCAAAAATAAGGTCACGTAGCTTGGGTACGGTCCCTTAGCCCAGTGGAATAAAGTCTACCTTATTTAGTTGTGTCTCGAAAATTTTCCTAATATAGGGTTTTCCATTAAAGACTTGACATCTTTTTTTTTAATAAAACACAAACCATTTAAGATATTTCAAAAACTTTATTGTATTGGCTTGAAGTAGAATCAAAACATTTACGAATGGAAGTCAATTTCGTTCATATGGCATATGCAGACGTTGTTCGTTCGTGTACTTTACCATGATGAAAATGTTGAGTTTAAGACCTTTTTTTTTTAATGATTTGACAAATGCAAGTTTCAAAGGAATCATGGCATTTATTTTTTAAAAGTAATCTCGTTCAAATGTTGGCCGCAACTGCGTTTTAAATGGTCTATCCTGAAAAGGTCCAATTTATTCCTGACTCGTTCAAGCATTTCCACTGGCATTTGGCCAATAACACGAGTAATGTTGGCTTCCAAAGCATCAATCGTTGCTGGTTTCTCCACGTCAACTTTTGACTTTACGTATCCCCAAAAAAAAATGTCGAGCGGTGTGATATCACACGATCTTGGCGGCCAAGGTACGGGTCACGTAAGTGAAATTAATCGCTCACCAAATTGACCTAGCAATAGAGCCATTGTTTCATTGGCAATGTGGACCGGAGCGCCATCCTGTTGAATGGAGCCTGGAGCCAAAACACGTGCAAGCAAAGCCGCTGTCAACAATTAAGTGAACATTCAAAATGGCCGAGCTTGTCGGCATAAGTGAGACACATGAGTACCAATATAACGCCACAATAAAATTGAAATTCGAATATATGTAACCCGCGAAAATTAAAAAATCTGCGTTACTTTTTGAACACACCTCGTATATACAATTATTTCATTGCTTTAAAAAATGGGTTTAGGCCAGTTAAATTGGTCCTTTGCCCAATAGTGCATCGGTAGCCAAAAGTAGCACTGGCATTGTCATGCTTCGCCCAGGGGTGACAAACAAAATAGTTAGAAAAATTATAATTATTATACCTTACTTGTGGTTTCGAGCATTGACATTCTTCTTAAAGCCCTTATTACCCAACATACTCAAATACTTCTGGAATCTGTCGGATACTATTCTAAATGAATTCTTGCTTATTGTTAATGCTATTTCTTGGCCTCTGAATATCTCTTTTTCTCGCCTTGCGGTGCGAATTGTTTCTCAGGCCAAACATTCGTCTAAGGGTAAATTAAACCAGTTCTTACTATTGCTCTTTACTTGGCCTTTACCATCATGCTGGCAATATATTCGCCAATTCGTCCATAAATTGATGAGTTCTAAGAGTCACTATAAAGAAAGTATCTGGAACCAAAACCGAATAATCTACTAATGCCAATGTCAGCAATGCGCGTAAATTTCGCGATATGATACATATTTCTCAAAAAATTAAATACAAAATAATGGCGAAGCCCGTCGCTCTCGTTTATATTTAAGAACAAACATTTTTAAAACATTCAAGCTTTCATGGCTTTTCTCTGCTAAACGCAGGTATAATTTCGGCTTGGCAATGGAATGCACTACAAATTCTCGGGAGGTCCATTCATATAAATTCCTCTGTATGGGATATAGTATGTTATGTTACGGCGACGAGCTTCTTAAAACGTATTATTTAGCTGGCTGCTGGCTACTTGCTACGAGAACGACGACCAGCTGGCTGCATTTCGCGCTCCGGAAAACTATTCCATGTACGGGTATACTAACGATCCAATATGTCTTTGTGCTCGTAGTAAATCTCGTCATACCGTTTAGGCACCAGCTCTTCTTTTTTATTACTATAGCGTATTTCATACATCGGGAGTGCTTTGTTAACTTTATAATCCTCAGCTTTTTTTAACTCCCTGGCCATCTGGTCCTTTGACATTTTACCCCATTCTATTGGTTTTCCAGTTGCACGCTTGGCCATGTGACGTATCTGGGAGCTGCTGCCCTTTAGTAGCGTGAAGCTGCTCGCCAACATTTTTTTTCCGTTTTGAATAATTGCCATTGTGAAAAAAAATATTATAATTCTTAGAATATAAATTTTCTTGTGCTTTGTTGTATTTGTTTTTGTTGTATACACAATTTCGTGTTGTTCGAGAGACGTTTTAAAATAAATGGCTTATAATGAGTAGCTTACTTTCTAGGCAACTAAATGAAAGATGCCTTTGGCTACTGCGATACAAATAATTTTTCGTAAACTTTATATAATATTAAAGAAAACAATAGTTTAAAAAAGATTGCTTACCAAATTTTGCAATATAGCTTGTTAATGACTTATTAATGAAGAATTTGACGAGGTTGTCTGAGATTGAAGTGGTATATTATTACCAAAGAACGCTTTTGGCAAACTTGCCATCAGACAAAACCAAATTTTTCCTCGATATGTAATACAGAACTGCCTTTTGGAAGGTCTTAGTTCAGTCGAAATTAAAGTCGAGCTGGACTCTCCTCAACGACATTTTATCCTTTGTTTGAAGCAGTAAAATATTGGGTTGCATCAATATCGCTGTAGTAAACTTTACATAGTGACTACTCAAGAAATCGTTCAAAAATCGACAAAATAGTTATTTCGTGGACAACCCGTGAAATTTTAAATTCTCCGTTATTAACATGAGTTAACTTAATATTTAATGTCTCTACTAATGTATTACAGTATCTACTACTGGTCCTTCGGGTGGAGACGGCTCAATCGTTACCCAAGATCTTGGCAGGTATTTTGGAACACATACCTTATGATCTACCACACTTTCTTCGGACTTTTAAATGCGTTGCAATTTAAAAATATCGGTTCACCACTATTATTTTGGTAAGTGTGTCTATACGAGTTTTTTCTTACATTTTTTTTTTAAGTTTGTACGGCCCAAATAATGATAAATTGAGTTGGCCACGATCGACTTTGGAATACACTGTACCATTTCATTTTAGGTCTATGCAATACGTACTTATTCTCTCTATTATATTACTAGCTAGTGAGCCCGGCTGACTTTGTCCTGCCCAAACTTTTTGAATACTCATAATGTGAATAAACATCGTAAGATTCTCTAGTTAGCTTATCTGGGAAAATATAAGATTGTTAGATTAGTTTGCAGCTCGATTCCAACTTGCACCATTATTAGTCGAAAGTCGCGCTTCATGGGTCTGTCTTAACCGAATTCTTTAAGGTTCCTGGGCAGTACGATTAGATTGATAATTAATTTGATTCGTTGTATTTCTTCCAATTGAAATACATCATTAGATCGATTAGGAGACGGCATTCCCAATTGCCCTAATACTGTATTAAACATCGTCAAGCATAGATCTTCAATATAAAAGCTTTATTGTAAACTTCCGGTGTAAATTCCATCACAGGCTTATGTTTTGCTTGACGTACTCGAAACAAAATATCTTCTGATAAATAATCTTGATATTTTATCCACAATTTAGGTGGATTTGATGGATAATATGTTACCAAATTAATCGCAACTAGAACACGTATTTGATATGGATGAGCAGTAATAGCAGCATCTGCTAAAAAACACATCGAAATAAGCTTAAAACCTCCGTATTGACAACCTCTAGCACACGCAACAATCAGATGCGAAATTCATCGAAGCGTTCATGAGAACCTTCGTAACACGTAAAACATAAGTTTCTTTTATATATATAGATTTCATGGCCAGTAAAACCCTTTGAAGGATATTTAACTTGAGCCTTACTTTTAGGGACAGTTAAAATGATTTGGAGAGCAATCGTAGTGGCGAAGATTTTGATGACGTCATGAATGAAAGTTTTATTCATTCCCTATTGGAAAACTCTATTGAAGAATTTAAGGTCCTGATGATCATTGTCCTTGGTAGAGAAGAAAGAAGCCGACTCGAAACAGATCGGCATAGCTGGCCAGCGGCATGCCAAGTCACAACAAAAACACCCTTGGGATACTGACTGGGCTACTTACGGGACGTTGCACACTCAGGAAGTACCTTATTAGGATTAATATCGGGCTTTCAAACACATGGTGGTTTTGTTCAATTTCAGAAGAAACCTCCCAACAAACAAAGTATGTGACGACTCAGTTAGAATTAGATTTGGCGGGCATGAAATATGGATTCGCGGTGCTAACGCACTAGAGCCCCTTAAGGCTAATTAAGGAGCTCTGGGGCTCGAATGGACAACAACACTATGCATCCTAGCTGTGGTTTTCCTATTAATAGTATTATAAAGCAAAACAACTGGTGAACTGACGAAAAACGATTCTGCGAATTTCCTACCAGGGTCTGACGTCATCATATACTACTACTAAACAGCTATTAAACAATAAGGAAATAACTTGACTAGAAACAGCTGAAAAACTTTATGTTCAAATAACTTAAAATAACATTTTCCATCATTCCGCAATCACAATGGCTCTTAAAATTTCATTCTTTACCAGTTTTATTACCCAAAATCTTAGCTTTACCTTTAATTTTCTAGCATAAGACAAACCCACAAATACAAGTCCATATACGAGTACAACGCGTTTCACCTTTGTGCAAGCGTGCCATTATTTGCAGAAACTCACTGCCTGACATAACCTCACAAACTGAATTCTTTAGAGCCCCATAAAATGCGGACTTGACAGCCAACAGAGCAGTGGGGGGATGACTACTCTGCTGCTGTCAAGCAATTGCAAGTTGCTTAACCGCTGTCAGGTGGCGCTTTTTTTCCCTGGCTTGGCATTTTTAATCACGCCGATTTATTCGTTCCTGACACTGCCACAGACAAAACATGTCAAACAAGCCAAGTCGCGTCTAGCCAAGCAAAACAAAATGTAAAACCCTCAAAAAGAAAAAAACAAAAAAATTGGCAACTTTGTTTTTTTCTGGTTTTCTGCAGTACAGACCTGGCTGACAGTGTCAGGTAAAAGTCTGCGTCTGTCCATCACAGCCATAAAGCGGGCTTTGTGCATCCGCAGCTGGACATATTTCTGTGACTGGAAATTAAATTATGCGCATTGCACGATTTGAGCCCAAATCAAGCGCATTCAGCTGCAAACTTGCTGACCGCAGATACTAGATACTAACATAGAGATATGATCTATCTAGCGCATTTTGCGAGTCAAAACATTTTGAATAATCCACTTGGCATGCCATTCATCAGCAAAGCGCTGCAATGTTTGCTTAGCTACCAATGCAATATTCAATGCAATCTATAAATGCACATAGATACTCACATATATGCACATGCATAATCACATGGATACTCACATAAGCATTCAAGCAGGAAATTCAATAAATTTAGCGCAACAATGTGAAACGAACAACAATTATAGCGATAAATGGTCAACAATTGGATTACATGTGGGTTGGATTTTGAATACAAATCATTTTCGTGTCTTCATACCAAACATTTCTGTATATCGATTTCGAGGCAATGTTAGCTTTGATTTGCTTGTGAATTGCAACGATAGAAATTTAGACAATCAACATCTGATTAGTATAATCTGAAAACGAGTCTTTCTAATTAAAATGGTCTTAGAAAACGGAAATTTTTTACAACATATTAACTCATGTAGATAACACGATACATAAGTGCTCAAAGGCTCTCTTTACGTGTAGAAGTATTGCCGAGAAGTCGTGGGACATATCACTACGAATATTAAGATGGCTATACCTCATGGTAACGTATGTGACTATAGCCTGGTATAGTAGAGCGTGCCTTTGCACGAGCAGAAAAAAATGAAGAAACTGCACAGAATGGCCGGCAAATACATATATGACAGGAGCTATGCGCACCTGTCCTACTGCTGCCTTAGAAATATTAATGGAAATCACACCGCTACATATAGTTGTCGATATGCGGCAGAAAGCCACATTAATAAGAATTGGGAGGGTAGGGGACGACTATAGCCTCACCATGAAAGATGCTGCAGATCTAGCAAAGGATATGCCTATGCTGCTGTAGCCAAGGGATGAGATGCTTGCTGAGTACAGGTTCAATAAATATTTTGATACCAAACTCAGCACAAAAGAGGCTTAGACCTCTCGCAGTTCACCCTATGAAACCACATACAATAAAGTGGTACACAGACGGATCACTCACTGATCAAGGAAGTGGCCTGGGGGTAGTAGGACCAAGGCCCAAATATTATGAACCTCTAGCCAGACATACCAGCCTTTTCCAAGCTGAAGCTATTGGAAGATGTGCAGAATTCAATCTGCATAAGAACTACCATGAAAAGAATATTTCCATCCTGTCTGATAGTCAAGCAGCAATAAAGGCGTTAAGTTAAGCCAAGATCACATCAAGGCTTATTAAAGAAGTGAGAACGTCACTAAATATTTTAGGATCCAGGAATAACCTAACGATTAGATGGGTTCCAGAACACAACAATATTCCAGGAAATGAGCTGGCACATAAACTTGCAAGGGCCGGTGCAGCAACACCGCTAAACATTCCTGAACCACATGGGATTGGTAACCATGTGGTAGGGGACCTACTGGGACCTACTGAGAATAGAGGAGAATAAAAACGACTGCTTCACTGGGCGCAGATACCAGGGCTTAAACAGTCAAAAACTCTCCTCTCCAACTACAACCGTAAGAGGTTCAAAGTGATGATAACGCACGGGAAGAACACCGTGAGAATCATGACGGGCCTTCTGACGGGACATCGTAGGCACCGTAGCCACCTAAACCAAATTGGCATAGTGGATAGTGGACTATGCCGCTTCTGTAGAATAGAGAAAGAAACTTCTTCGCATATATAATGTGAATGTATGGCACTTGCCGGTAAAAGAAACAAGCTTCTGGGCATGTACGTTCTCCCACCGGAGACCGTTGCTACTTTAAGTCCAAATAAAATACTGCAATACATGCATGCTTTAGGGCTTTTGGCAGAGCTCTAGGCCATGAAGGAGGCACAATAGATCCACCTGGGCTGCAATTACACTTATACACCCAATATTAATAATACATAACATTTTTTATGTACCGATAATTATAATTTGTTCCACATCTCATTATTACAATATTCATCTTTTATCTTAGTTGATTACTTTAATACTAAGATACTTTGTATCTGCTCTTGCAACCGATTTATTGAGTCATAATTGCTAATGGTCTGTTCTTTACAGAAAAAAATTTATTTTATGCATATCAATGGAAAGCTGCAGACATAAGCTAACTGCTGGAAAATTGTATTCGATTTCATGAAAAAGAAAAAACAGTTGTAATGAAAAAAATTGATGTTTTATCGGTTTTGAGCACATCTGGAAATTTTTCCTTTAGAGTAGTTATAAAAACTATGTTTAATTTAATAATTTTTAAATATTTTTGCTTTTTTTGAGTCTGCCATTTAAATGCCAACAGATTGGATGTGACTTGTAAAGTAAATTTTTTTTATTTAAAAATTGATAATTGGTCGTAATTTTGCAGTAAAAATTTATTGTTATATAAAAATCATCTAAATCGCAGATAATTTTTTGGGCGATAGTTATCTAAATTTTATGGCCTAGGTGTGTTCGGATGCTAAGTCCCAACTGCCGCTTTAACCTACCCACCTTTATCTAAATTGACTATATTGACTATCTATAAAATGTAACTTTATTCCATCCGAATCAAAATTAATTGCATTAAAAAACTAAAAACCATTGATTATCATTTAATATTCAGCATGAAACTAATCTCATTAGTACAAAAATCAGGCCAAGTTTTTTGGGTTAATTCATATAAATTTGATTTAAATTTATATAATATAGCAAAGAGTCATTGCCTTTTAGCATTTATGGGTCATATATCAAATAATTTATTGTGCAACAAAATTGCAAAACAAATTTGTACAAATTTAGATACAAATATATCTCTCGCAAGCGAGGTCATGCAGCTGTGAAATCCTATTAATAAATATCACACATACGCCGCGTTGTCAATCAAAGCCATTACAATTGGCTGCAATGCACAACTAACTATGCACACACACACATGGCATCAATAAATTTATGTAAATGTAAAAATATGATATATATATAATGTATGTACTTCAAACTTTCATGCACTTATATATATGTGCATATAGGATATACGCTTATCGGTGGTCTTCTAGTCGAACGACTGAGCCGACAGTAATAAATAAATAAATCAATATTTGCAAATAAACTAAATAAAACTAGGCAAATCAAATGGGCCGATTACAGACGGGACATCCTGACTGTCCAATACCTTATAGCCTTGACAGCGCAATAAGCCATATTGTTCTGATTTGTATTTAATTTTGAAGAGTTTTTATTAAAGTTTGGAAAAGATTGCTTCAAGTTGTAATAATTTGCAAAAAATTTTGGGAAGTCATTGGAAATAGTTTCTCCGATAACCCCAAATACTAAGAAGTATAAAGTGAAACTGGTTCAGCTTGTCATATTTTTGTATGAATTCAATTTGTTTTTTGAAAAATCTATTGGCGTGATACGAGTAAACATTTTAAAAGACTTATACATAATTTTAATTTTAATCAAACTCAAAAAAAAAGTATGCCTAAAATTTGTTTGGTTCAGGATCCATTTAGCAACATTTTATCTACCTATATCGAGAATTTTATTTTTTGGTGGCTAATAAATTTCATCCAGATTAACTAAAAGAAGTTCGAAACTTATTTCTTGATATTAAGTTGAGTATCTTGAATACTAGTTAATAATTTTGGCACAAATTTCAAATTTGGTGCAATCGTTAGTCATAGTTCTTATTTGTAGCTTACAATTTTAGAAGAAATTGTTTACTCGTGATTGTACTTTTACTAGTATCACAATTCTGAGTCGTATTAAATTTGCAATCTAACACAAATTTAATTATAATTTCACAGCATAAAGACAGCTATTATTATGTTCTATAACCCTATGATTTTCCAAACTGATTTCATTTAAAGATAAATAAATGAGGCTATAAAAAACATAAGGTTCTTAAAAATTTGGTCGAGAAAATCGATTTTTATTTTTTTTAAAAAAATGAAAGCTCCATATTCATAGAATAGATTTTTTGATGCCATCGATACTAATAGAAATAGACTTTCTAAAAACCTTAAACGCGATTTTCTTGGAACAATTTTTTTTATCAGAATCTCAAGCACTGGTCTTGATGTATTGTTCCGATACCCTTCATGTTTTGAAAGGATGTAATTTTTTGTATGTCCTATACTAAAAATATAAAGTATTATATATAAAAAATTGTTAAAATATTATTTTTAAGCGAAGTCAAATCACAAACAAATTTTTTCGAACGTCCATATGTCAGTAAATTTTTTCCCAAAACTCATTAATTTCAATAAACGGAAAACATTTTTCATTTAATTTCAGTACAAGAGGCTGGAGAATGAAATTCGGGAACGGTGTTCGGCGTGCAGAGTCATACAAGAGACGCAATTTTTCAGCAGCCATTTCGAATTTCGTCGAGGTAAAAAAGTCCAATTATTGTAAAATAAAAATTAATTTAATAATCAACACAGGAAGTTCGTACATCTTTTCATCATGCCACAAATAATGGCCATACTTCGCCTTCTTTTCGGCCAAATTTAAGAGAACCTCCCCTTAAGGAACTCAATTCTACTGAATTCCTTCATATGGGGTAGGGTAGCGCTTTATGCTCTTCATAATAAGATGAAGGAGAAGAAATATTAAAAAGACTCACTATATAGTAAGTGAAGTGAATGATGGCAGCCCCTGTGGAAACACCCGCTGGCAAAAATGGTTCACGGATGGGTCCAAAACTGAGAAGCGTGTAGGTGTTGGAATCGTTGGACCCAATACCAGAATCTCTACCGCAATGAGCATCTGGCCCAGCATCTTTCAAGCGAAGATACATGCCATAGAGATCTGCGCCCTTAGTATCCTTCTCAAGGGAACTAGGGAGCAAACATATGTATTTTTTCAGATAGCCAAGTTGCTATTAGGGCATTGTCATCCTGGAGCATCTCCTCCAGGATGGTTAAAGAATGCCATAACTACCTCCAAACACTGTTCGGCCGAAACAGAGTCGTGCTATGTTGGGTGCCTGGACACTCTGGAGTGGATGGTAACACGATGGCGATGTAGCACAACGGGATGCCTCCACCCTGCCTACATCTCCTGCGCCGTTTTGTGCTATTGGTTGGTCCACGATCAAAACCATGATAAACGAATGGGCTGCAGAAGAACATAAGAGATACAGGTTCTCCCTTCAGGGGCTTCGTCAAGCAAAAGCGCTTGTCAAACCTCTAGATGCGATCAAGACAAAAGGTCTTGGCAGAGCCGAACTAAAGCTCTTGGTAGCTTACCTATCTGGCCTCCACACTGTTAGATACCATCTACAGACAATTGGCCTATCAGACCTATCGGATAGGGCTACTCAGAGTGCAGGCTCTGTCTAGAAGATGATGAACCACCAGACATATTCTCTGTTGCTGCTCAGCGCTGGTATGGGACAGAGCCTGTCACATGGGAAAGGAACGGATTAGTCCCTTCCATCTTAGGCCAATACCAACAAAAGAAATACTGCTATTTATGAGGAAAGCGGTAAGTCTTTTGAAAGATCTTTTGGTCGCAGTGCCCCACCTCTCTGTAAGGAACCCTTTTTCGACAAAAAAAAAAAAAACTGTATATTATTACCCACATTCCTTTGCTTAAACTAAATGTAACCCTTTAGCTTTAATTACAGTGTATAAAAAAAGTAGTGACAGCGCTGCGTATGCGTAATATGCTGATTGGAAGCTAGGCCAACCTATTGATAAAACTTAAGTGTTTAACTCTAGGAAATGCTGCGCTGAGCGCACAATTTCTTCATTAGAGCAGCTCATTAGAGACAAATCCAATATGCACTTAATACTAGTTCAATTGCCTAAAAGTAGGCAAAGATAAATGCACTAAAACCACACACACAGAGACAGAAAATTTGTATCTATGTAATGTAGGTTACACAGTTATGTTAGTCTAATAAGTCTTTCAAGTGAGACGGCTTATTAATAAGCAGCAGCAGGATATGTGCGCAAGTTGAGGGCGTGGCCCTAGAACAAGGCTCTCATTTAGGCTCGAAGCTGGGCGGGCTGACTGGCTTGGCGTTTTTAATTTTCCACAACGCTGCGCAAAGAAATAGTTTACTTTTTTTTCGTTAGTACACAGAAAGAAAAATGTATGCATAGAAATAGTGCAAGAACTATATAAAATTTTAATGCATATTTATTTTAATTATTTTATTAAATTAAAAAAGCTTTAAGTCAATTATTTGGTTGACCTTTTGAAATAAAATTAATTCGTTTGTTTTTGATAAACATGAAGCGATTTGTTCTAAGAAACTAAGCACTGCAATCCTTTTTAAAAAGGTCCACATTAAGTATTTTAAATCCAAATGCATATTTTGATAAAAAATTTTATAAAAAACTAACTGTCTCGAAAGTTTTTTTTTCTCAATTTAAGGACGTCGTTCTCAATTTAGGATTTTCAAAATTAATCCGAAAATAGTTTAAGAATAAAATTATGGATATATAAACACTGAAAAAGAAGGACTCTTTGATCCCAAAAAAAAAAGTTTAGAATTAAAATGTTCAAAATTAAAATTAGTATAAAAAGTAAAAGGTGTCCAAAACCTTATATAACTACGGATTTTAAATAATTTTTAAAATAATAAGGGTAAAGAAAAATTTTGTATTTTGACACCTTTTGGTTGAAATAGTGCTAATTAAAGATAATTAAAAATTCTATCATCTGTTCATAAAAATATTAAGTATGTCATTAATTTAACTAACTAGTAAAAGTTAATTTTTATTACAAACCTTAAATATATTTATGAGATACAAATATTAAATAAGGTCTACAACTTTGCTCCCGCCGTTTTTTTTTTTAAATTATATAAAAAATCTTATTTTTGTTTCAAAGTATTGTCCGTCACTTTCCACTACTCTGGCCCATCTTTCAGGCAACAAACGAATCCCGCGTCGGAAAAATTCTTCATCCTTTGATAAGATCCAAGAGTCGATCCATTCTTTCACTTTTTCAAAAGAATCGAAGCACTGGCCCGCCAATCCGTGTGCCATCGACCTAAATAAATGGTAATCAGATGGAGCAACATCTGGAGAGTATGGCGGGTGAAGTAGAATTTCTCATTTCAGTGTTGCGAGGTACGTCTTGACTTCTTTCGCCACGTGAGGTCGAGCATTGTCGTGTTGCAAAATTACTTTTTCAGTCTATCAGCGTATTGCGGCCGTTTTGCTTTTAATGCCCGACTCAAACGCATTAATTGCGTTCGAAAAAGTGCACCAGTAATTTTTTCGGAAGGTTTTAGCAGCTCATAATAAATTACGCCAAGCTGATCCCACCAAATGCACAACATGACCTTGGATCCGTGAATATTCTGTCGAGGTGTCGCCGTAGGAGTGTGGCCGGGCAATCCCCATGATGTGTGTCGCTTAGGGTTGTCGTAGTGCACCCATTTTTCGTCCCCAGTAACAATACGATGAAGAAACCTTTTCGTTTTTGTCTTTCAAGCAGCTGTTTACAAGCAAATAAACGCCGCTCAACATCTCTTGGTTTCAACTGATACGGTACCCAGTATCCTTGTTTTTGGATCATCCCCAGCTGTTCCAGGCGTTTTGATACTGCTTGCTGAGTTACTCCCAATGATTTTGCTAGCTGTTCTTGAGTTTGGCACGAGTCTTCATTAAGTAAAGCCTCCAGTTCATCATCTTCAAAAGTTTTTTCTCTGCCACCGCTATGCCGATCTTCAACAACAAAATCACCGCTTTCAAAGCGCTGGAACCACTCGCGACACGTTCTTTCACTAATAGTATCATCACCATAAGTACTGAAATAACCCGATGAGCCTCAGGCCGATTTTTTCATGTTGAAATGAAAAAGTAAAATCTCCGCAAATGACGTGAATTCGGTTTATAAGTTGACATATTTAATTAAGTGTAACTATATGACACAAACAAAAATTAACTAATATTGATGTTAGGTTATATTTATCGATGTCAAAACTGATGGAAAACAGCTGTGATTTATTTATTTGAACTAATACTGGCTACTAGCGCCATCTTTTGGAGAACTGGAGCAAAGTTGTAGACCTAAGAGAAAGATAATTGTGCTCTCACGAAGATATATTTCGGTTCAATTAAATTGTTTGTAAATTATTATTATTGTATTAAATATTTTTCTTTCGGACAAATTCACTTCTACACTCGTGATATTATTTTTAATTGTATTATTAGTCTAATATTTGGATTCTAGAATTAATAATAAGTATAAAATTATTAAAAATAAAAAATAGTTTCATAATTATAGTTTAAGTTCCAAAATTACCTTTGATTTTAAAATAGTATTTAATTATTAATTAATTTGTTTAAGTTTGAAACTCGTATTACAGATTTTTTTCACCCGATCTTAAAAAAAGTTCACTTTTAGACATAGACCAAAACTAAAATCCAAAGCCTTTAAGAGTTTTTTTATCATTATTGAAATCTTTTTGGTATTAATCAAAGTTTTTAAGCTTTGCATATTTTTTCAAAATTCAAGTATTTTATTTTCATTTTAAGATAATTTGGACATGCTTAAAATATTATATTTAGTATTTAGAAATAGACTAAGGCTGAAACTCAAATTTGAAAGTGTTTTTATCATTAAAGTACATTTTTTGGTTGAAATCAATATTTTTTTTGGCCATTTCGCATATTTTTTTTATAATTAAAGAATTTTTTTCTTATTTAAAGATTATTTGAAAATATTTTTTAAATTGTAGCTTAGTATTTAGAGCTCTTTGTCAAATTTTTACAATAAAATCAAGAATTTATTTATGATTAAGTTCCCAATAAAAAAATTTTTCACTTATTTAAATTTAAATGGATTTGTATGAGCTTAGATTTTCATACAAATTTACGCATAAACGGTAGTTTCTAGGAGTTAGGCTTAGAAATCTGTTGGTAGGAAGAATTGTTAATATCAAAAAAATGAATTCACATGATGACCTGGTAACAAAAAACCTCCGAAATTTCTTCTTTTTTTTTAAGTATGAAAGGATCGTTTTATAAGCCGAATAAAAAATTGATCGATTTTTTAACATTTAATTTTTTTGATTTCAATAAAATATAACTTAAGTAGAGACAAAATTGGCAAAAAATATCTGACCACAAATTGCGCAAAAAATAGTTTCCACCAATTTAATTTCCCACCCAAATTTTTCTCTCAGTGCATATGCGTCTGGGACCGTACATTGACTTGATCTGTGCCCGGCTAGGGCTCTTGCTCGTTTATTTTCCGACTTTTCGCTTCAACAAACTGTTTAGTGTTTTTTTTTTCTGTAGGTTTCTCTTAACTTGGCTTTTTTCCTTTCTTTCTTTTTTTTAGAGCGACCAAACCGCTGTTAAGTTTTCGCTTCATCTTCTAGTTGCGACTAACGTCTTGTTTTTGTAGTCACTCAAGTGTCTCCCATGGGAGTCATAAGTTTTGTTGTATTTCGCGTTTATGAAGCGTTTGATGTCTGCGCACTGAGAAGGAAAGAAAAACACAACCCAAACAACCCAAGCCAAACCACAGCCGGAAAAATCTCTGCATAGTTTTTGTTGCTCTATGTATCTTTTTTTCTGGTATTTTGTTTTTTGTATTTTTTTTTTTTTTTGTTTGTGACCATTGAAGCGGCAATTTAATATTAACTGGCTTGCTGATGCAACCAATTTGGTTGGGTTGTTTGCTAGTCCCATATATCCTTTATCCGCTTATCCCCACTAGAATCACGGCTAAGGCCATTAATAAATATTAAATGCCAATCATACGACGATGCTGGCAGCCTTTCATGTTTTTTCACGCATATGTATTGAAGGACAAACTATCTGAACTTATTAAATGTTGTGTCTCAAGCGTAAACTGCATTAGTTGCCATATAGATCTACATAAAATGTGGGTTAAGTTGTAATATACACAAATTCCACTGTGGTTTAGGGAATTTTGTTTGATTATTGGTTGCCTTTTTTGAGGTTTTATATGCCCGCAAGGATTAATTTTGTTCATATTTGAGCTCAAAATGTTGCAGTTTTATAAGCATTCATCTTAAAATTTACATTTCTTAGTAAATTACAGCCGTCACATAATTGAGCATGTTTTACTTCCTTTTTTACTGCTGTTTCCCCCATTGACCAAAATCTTCTTTCAAAGAAACTTAAAACAACTAAAAACTAACTAACTAGCAATAATACTTTGTGTGCAATTGTGCAAAGAAGTTCAATTACCCAAAACTTTAGGGAGCATCAAACATTTGCAAGAAAAGAAAAAGAAGTAGAAGGCTACTATAACAAAATTTATACACTTGATAAAACTTCGATTTTCCACCCCTCCCCTTAGACCCGGCTAGATTTCATTGCTCATTTGCTCAAGCAAATTATATGTGCGCTCTGTCGCTTTTAAAGGAAATGAAATAAGCTTCAATGAAATTGGCATAAAGTCAAAGTGCGGCCATATTGAATAGCATTGATGTTCCTGCTGTTCCCCCATGATGATACAAAATGGCGCTTGGTATTGCGCACATTCATAGATACAATGTGCATGTGACCCAGCCACACACCCGCACTCATACATGTAGACACACACTCGCACACACACACACAGACAAACACACGGACAGACAAACAGACACACAGACGTTGTATTGAATTGTGAAAAGCAGCGATGACATTTTCATGCTACTTCTCTGCTCCATCATAAAAAAATCAAATTTGATTTTGCATCCATTGAAAAAGAGATAGAAAAAGAGAGTGCAGAGCTACGAACCCAAAATCAATTTGAGAATGTACAAAAATCTTTGCAAAAGACTTCATAAAATTGCATCCTGCTTGGGCATGCCATGGTTTAAAAGTATTTATCTGTTAGGTACTTCAAAGAAGTGAGTTAAAGTTTAAGGTTTTGTAAAAGGCTTGAAAAATTTTCTGGACATCCCCTTATTAATGTCGCGGATTCTGAACCATTGTCAAAGATGACCACCAAAATTTACAGTTTTCTGCGCTATTTATTGAAGAACCGGAAAATCGTTTGCCAACTATAATAACTTCAACTGGAGTACAATAGAAAAAACTGTTATGTAAAATAATTGTGGCCTGAGTTCCCGATCACTCTGGCTTTGATGTGATCTAAAGCGAATATCTTAACTCCCGCGGTTCCACAAAAAAAGGACTGGGATGGTTGTAGGCATTGTAACGGGGCACTGCACCATAAGCAAGATGGCTGAGAGGTAGCGATTAGGAAGAGACAGAAAGCATCCAACACCTGCTATACAACTGCTCGGTGCTCTTTAGAAGACGAACCCAGTTTCTGGGCAAACCATTCTTTGAGGATCTGGGTAGTCAAGGCTATGTGCCCATCTAGCTGCTTTCGTCGAATTCTCAAAATGGGTCTGCAACATGAGAGACTTAGGCAATTAGGGATGTCCTACAGTTTTTGATCCTCCTCCACTATCCCTCCCTTTTTACAATTCCGTTCGTACCCTTCTTTTAATTATGCGACACTGTGGACCTCGTGGTCTTTGGGTGATGACGGTCACTATCTGAGCTGCCTAACCTAACCTATTATTTCTTTGCTTATATTTCTATGAAATGTAATTAGTTTTGAAATTTATATTATGAAAATATAGTGATCTCTTGGTTCGTTTGTTAACTCAACCAAACTAACAGATCGCCCACACTAAATTAATTTAAGCACTCAAAAAATAGCCGCCTCATGAACTTCGATGTATCGAAACAACGATTTATCAAAGTTAAAAAATAACGAAAACAATAATATAGGCATTATGGTACTATTTTTTAACGTCCCTCAATCCATTAGAGACCTTTGACATCTTTCTTGTTGGGACGGAAACTCATAATCCAGAAAGAATATCATCAGTCGCCAAGCAGAATAGCAACAACTAAAGGGTTTTTCAATAAGAGCATCTATTTTGGTATTCAAAGAAAAGTGAATTTTTTTAAGATAAATGATCGGATGTTTATTTCATAATAAAGAGGAAGTTATGCCGTTAATAATGAAAAACAAAAAAGATCAGCCAAATGCCCACCACGACCACGCTTACAGGACCATATCCTTTTCATTAAATTTTCCATAACCAAATCGCAAAGTGGCTGCCCTATGTCCTCGATAGCCTCACGAATTTTATCTTTGAGATCTTGAATCGAGGCTGGACTGTTGGCGTAGACCTTATCTTTCACGTGGCCCCAAAAGAAGAAGTCGCAAGGTGTTAAATCACAAGATCTCAGTGGCCAATTGTGATCACTTCTTCGAGAGTTAACACGGTCCTGAAACTTTTCCCGTAAAAGAGCAATGGTTTCGTTGCTTGTGTGGCACGTAGCGCCGTCTTGTTGAAAGTAAACGTTGTCCAGATCAATACCATCCAACTCTGACCATAAAAAATCAATAATCATCTCTCGATAGCGCAATCCATTCACCGTAACTGTTGATCCAAACTCATTTTCGAAAAAGTAAGGTCCAATAACCCCACCGGACCATAAATCGCAACAAACAGTCACACGTTGAGGATGGAGAGGCTTCTCAACAATATCCCTTGGGTTTTCCGAGCCCCAGATGCGACAATTTTGTTTGTTGCCGTAGCCACTGAGTTTGAAATGGGCCTCATTAGTTAAGATGATTTTTCGATGGAATTCCGGATCATTTTCATGCATTTCAAGGACCCAATCAGCAAAGACACGACGTTGTTGATGATCGGTCGGCTTTAGTTCTTGTGTTAACTGAACTTTATAAGCCTTAAGATCCAAGTCTTTATGCAAAGTACGGTTTAATGACGTTTGTGGAATGCCCAATTCCAAAGAACGACGAGAAATGGACAAACCTGGGTTTTCTTCGACACTTTGGGCTACAGCAGCAATATTCTCAGTTGTTCTTGAGCGACGTCCACGGGTTTTATTCTTCACATCACTAACTTGTCCCAACAGCTCGAATTTTTCCACCAATTTTTGTATTGCGGTCCGACAAGGTGTTTCACCACGCCTCGAAAATGCTTTAGTTTTGCGAACTGTGACTGCAAGATTTTGACCACTTTTATAGTGAATTTTAATAATTTCAATGCGTTGTTGAAGCGTGCATCGTTCCATTTTTAGTAATGGCGTAGTTTCTACTTGTCAAATGTCAAAGAATGAAAGCTTCAAAAGTGACAGCTACCGAAATACCGGGTGACTCAAAATAACACCTCTTATTGGAAAACCCCGTAGATGGCCCCAGAAAGTGACCTCGCACCTTTCCTGGTAAGCATATTTGAGACCAACATTCTAATATATAGCCATATAAGCCATCACTATACCTCGTAAGACGTCAGCCAAATATCCCTGCATAACGCTAAACAAGCAGATTACAAGCCGGGAGCTACTACAAAAGCAGTCAACTCTATCGTAGCAACCTCCCATTTAGAACGAATCGTCTTTCAACAGATCAAGTAGCCAACATAAAAGTATGGTATTCAGATTAGTGACATCCCTACCACATCAAACAGCTATAGGCTTCAAAACATGCTCAAATTTCCATATTCCGCCTATTTCTTCAATGATAAATTAGTAATTTGACTTGCATGTTAAGTTCTGCAAAGCAAACGTGGTCAATAGAGACATCAATACAAAATTCATTACATTTGAATAGCCGGTTGAGATTGTAGTGAAATAGTTTTGTAACATGCAGGACTAGTAGACCATTATGGCCTAGATACAACCAGCTGGAACATCATTCATAAATGAAGAATAGTCGTCTATAATGACGCTTCCTCATAATATTCACTGTCACAGTTGCAAACAGCTAGAAGAAAAAGAATAGGTTCTTTATTTCCTCTGTAATTGCCTTGCTCTTTGGAAGCAGAGAATGGACGTCCAAGGAAGGCCACTTTTCTGGCGGAAATAAAAATCAACAACCTTTATAAACGGTGTGAAAGCGCTAGTTGGGGTCATGGACCGAGCCAGCACTTCAATCAACCAACTGTAGAGCACCAGAACTCCTTTTCAAAGATAGATTAATAGCTCCTGGCAAACGTCATGCAAAGAAACTACAATAGTATGAACGGTATCAATAAGAAAACTGAAAAGGAAATGCTTAATCCATCTGCTGGCAATCTTGCCGGACCAACAATTCGGCTTTCGAGAGGGACACAGCACTGTGGAACAGTCCCACAGATTGGTAAAACACATCATGCAGCCTTTTGACGACCTGGAGTTCTTCAACGCTGCCTTCATAGACATGCAGCAAGCGTACGATAGGGTGTGGCACGATGGACTACTGTGCAAAGTTAAAATCCTTTTGCCTGCACCGTACTATGGCCTTTTAAGGTCATATCTGGAAGGACGAAAGTTTAAGGTCAAGATAAGGGACATATACTCGTCCACTTATATTATGAGAGCAGGAATGCCGCAAGGCAGTGTTCTGGGTCCGCTGCTCTTTTCTTTGAATATTTCTGATATACCCAGCCCTTTCTCTGAACTGATGAAAGCTCCCTCTAAGGCTATTATTGCGACATACGCAGTCATCTATAATGCCAAATTTAGCGTAGAGGCAAGTAATAGTCTACAAGCGTATCTTCATATTCTCGCAGCTTGATGCAAACGGTGGAATTTGAAGGTTAACCTACTAAAAACAATAAACCCTTGCTTCACACTAAAAAGATTGACGCATACCCCTTCAATCCAGCTAGAGGGAGTTACCCTGGAGCAGCTGTCACGAGCTAATTACCTCGGCATCACTTTGGACAAGCGCCTTGCCTTTGGGCCTCACCGCAAAGAGACGGTTAAAAGATGTCGTCACAGAGTGGTACAACTGCGGTGGACGAGCACCTGGCCACTGAGATGTAAAAGAGCTGTTTATGTGCACTGTATTCTTCCGATATTGCTTTATGGAGTGCAGATTTGGAGAACTGCTGCCATATCGAACTATAAACGCATACAGGTATTGCAGAATCGAGTATTACGACAGATAACCAACTGTCCCTGGTATGTACGCGGGTCTACACTCCATAGAGACCTCAATCTGCATACAGTTAAAGAGCAGATTGGTAGGCACACTAGTATATACAGCTATAGATAGCAAAGACACCACAGCCTGCTCGCAAGAGGACTGCCCCTTGCCCGCCCGGCAACGGTTTTGCGAAGACGTTGGGTCAGTAAGACTACCTTCAATTAAAATCCTCATTCGGAGCTAAGGGGCTTGGCTGTTTTTTATTTACCATTCATGTGTTGTTATGATACAAATTTGATAATACTAATTCTACACTTTTTTTTTTTCTTTTTTTTTAATAAAATATAAATCTGCCGTCAACTTTCTCTTCTCTCCACATAAGATATCAAACAGGATTTACTAGTTCTTAAATCTTGTACTTGCAAGAAACCAATAAAACTGAATTTTCTCTTTAATACCCGGCACCTTAGCTGACATCCTTGCAATAGAAACACCTTATCGTATGGCGGCTGAACGATGTATATGTAGGCATTGACAATAATTGAGGAATGAGCCATTATTTTGGCAATGCTAATTTCCGAACATAACATGCCTGCTGTTGGCACATGTTACAAATATATATATACATATTCATATATATATATGTATACAATAATTTTAATAAATTTGTAATGCCTTGTAATCAACATTTGAAATATCCATAACGCACTCAAATGTAAATGTTGAACTCGCGGTAATCACAAAAATCAGCGGCACTGAAACCGGCAGCAACAGACGCATTAGCAATAAGCATAAATGGCCATAAAGTTGAGCACTCCTCCGCACACAGATACACTCACACACACACACACACACACGCAACTACACTCACACATATGTGAGAAGCAGTGCTGCATGCAATATTGAAACGATTCAAAACAAAAGAAATCCGCTTTCATAATTTCCCTATGGAATGCATTTTCTTTTTATTGCCACTAAGCGACCAACGTTGAAATAACAATGCAAACAGAATCTGCTAAGAGCGCACACAGATACAAAATACTCTCACGCATATGCACATGTACAGACACGCACATGCACACACACACACTCATACTTATCCACACCAATACACACTCACATCACGCTTCCGTGAGTCGACTCGGCTCAATTACAATTGCAATTGTTCGGCTGAATGCATTTTGACTCCGCGCTTGAAGAGAGCGCAACGCATGAAGAGAGCGAAGAGCCGAAGGCTGAGTACAATGCTCAGAAATACCGTTAGCTTGCATTTATTTTTTATGAATAATGTGGTTCTAGCCTGCTGTTATTACACATTCCCACTTCCCATATGCGCTCAGCTCATGATATTACTCTCATTTCATAGAGCATTATTATACCCTGTATTCAGTGGGAAATAGGGAATAAGGGTTTAGTGAGTAAGTGCATACAAATTTTTCGAAGAGCTAGGAAGCAAAATGATCAGGCCGGAAGTCATCCGTATCTGTAGTTCCACAATTCTACTGCTTATTAGAGGGATACTAATCATTCGGTCAGTCTTCAACTTCACTTGAACTACAAATCCATTAGGAAACTTATAAAGTAGGGCCTTCAGAGGATTTCTATATGCTTCTGAGGCTCTGTCCATCCGCTTATTCGACTAATAATTCAGTATTTTTTTGCCAATCGATTTTGATTATGGCCTCTCTTGAACTATACCTATTTAGAAAGTATGACAAAACTTTTAAATCCTCCTTTTCTGATAACCTTATATAATGTGTTATAATTTTCGGGATTTATAGACAAAATACAACAAAGATTGCCTTCTCAACTTGAAACCATCTACAATCACAAAAACACTGATAATCTCAATTTGAGTTTAAATTGGCTCAAAACAAGATCGTTTCAATCTGAAATTCGTACCAACTTGTCTTACTTTATTTATCTTCGGTAAGCAATAAATCTAAATGCACTCAAAGATCTTATCTTACGCAAAGTATGAAAAACGATATTATGCTTAAATTTCAGCTTTTCTTTTTAAAGTTCTTCTAATCATTTGAAATAAAAATTTTTCTCTGAATAGCAAAATTTTCTTTTGGCGTACTTTAAAATTTTTATTGGCGGAACGCCTGCTTCGGATCTCGAAATACTTATTTTTTTCTCAGTGGAAATGTAAATATGTTGGTAAAAACACTCACTAAAATCGATATGAGTTTCTTGTACCAAAGAATATTGAGTTATATATTCTTTGATTTTACTTAAAGTTAAATATGTAAAGTTTAAAGTATAGCTTTTATCTGGATAAGGTGCTGGAAACAGCCCGCAGCGATTTTTGAAAACATAGGGAAAAAAAATCTCTTTTTCAAGATTTCAGTTTTTAACTCGTTACGGTTTAATTTAAAAAGACCGGTTTTTTCGTTTTTTTTTTAATTGAAGTTGGCAACAGTTTAAAAAAAATAAATAATTTTTTTTTCCAACAAATTTTCTAAAAAAAAATGAGCAAACAATAATAACAACAAAATCAATTCACAAAAAACGGCGTACGTAAAGTCAGGCGCGGACGACTTTGGGATACCCTGTACCATTAGCTTGCAATAAAATCCGGTTCCTTCACAAAAAACCAAAAAGAAAATAATTTTTAAGCTTTTTTTACCGATCTTCCTATGGGAGCTATATGATATAGTCAACCGATTTCGATTAAATTTGACACAGTTCTTTACTACTTTAAAAAAGATCTGAATGCCGAATTTATTTCAAATATCTTTACAAACAGACGAAACAACGAATTTTGTATAAAAAACGTTTTTTTGGAACGATTGGTCCTATGGGAGCTGATATATTAACGAAAGCCAAATTTGGTTCTAATATCTTGACAAACAAACGAAGCACAACAAATTTTGTTCAAAAATCGATTTTTTGCAAGATCGGCCTTATGGGAGCTATATAATATATTCAACCTATTTTGATGAAATTTGGCACATTGCTTAAGTGCTCTAAAAAATTTCCAAGTGTCAAATCTAAAGTCCTATGGAAGCTATATGATATATGATATATCTCCATGAACAAACGAATTATCCATCAAAAACCTTATTTTTTGTCGAAGTCGTCTCAAACACCCATATGGAAGCAATATAATTTATCCCCGATATCAAAAAAATAAAATAAACTTGTCTCCTATGGAATAGGAGTTTGGTTACTCTAGCTCCTATCATCTCTGAGATCTAGATGTTCGAATGGACAGACGGACGTGAGTATATCGACTTCTCTAGTCACCCTGCTCATATTTTAGGTAACTTTGGGGTGTCTCCGACGACTCCTTCTATATGTTACATACATTTTCGGCTTGCACAAACTTAATATACCCTTTGTACCATATGGTGCAGGGTACAAAATATGAAATTCTCTTATTTTTTTTAGATACCCTTTGTACCATACGGTACAGGGTACAAAAATATGAAATTTTCTTATTTTTTTAAGGTATTTTTCCTAATTATATCAATCACTATTTTTTAACAAAGTTTTTTTTTTGGTGCGGAAATAAATCTGATCATTTTGGCGGAAGAATGTTAGAAAAATCAAAACGAAATTTTTTTTTTTAATTTATGAAAAATATTTTTTTCTTTAAAGATGTTAAAAACTGGAATGTTTTGAGATATGTAGATCGAAATAAAAATGTTATTCGATTTATGGTGAATTCCACTTGCAACAGGTTGAGTCAATTATAGCCATCAGTTTGTAGAAAGTTTAAACTTAATGTTCACATTAAATATTAAGGCAGACTACAGGGTATATTATAGTCGGCAGGTACTGACTGTAACATAAAATTTTTATGTTATGATTAAACAATTGCATTCTTCTGGCAGTGTTGTCGTGGATATGTGAAGATTTAATCAATGCTTAGAAGGTCAATTGCCAATTGATATAGTGACGATTGGACGGTTACATAATTGATTCATTGATTGATGGAGTCATTGGTTGAGTCAGGCTAATTATAAAATTTATGGCTGAGAGCCTTTGCAATATTGTTGAACTCGGTTCAGCTCTCCGAACAGACATTCTGTTGCTTATATTCCTGGAAATCAGTTTTGCAATAGCCTATAGAATAACGATTTGATTTACTCATCGCTTGGTATTTATTTATTAATACGTTTATTTCTTTGGTAGTCTAGTTGGCTAAATTGGGTCAAACTGGGCTAGGTTGTGGTAGGCCAGAAAATATGTTACCTAATAGCGTATCGAAAAACATAGAAATTTACAGAAGTCTGTTTTCAACACAAATATTCTCTGAATTATAAAGCCAACATCTAGACCTCGACAAGGATAGGTACAGTGAGTAAGTAGATAACTACAGGCACCAAATGTAATGTTAACTTATTTCCATTAGCTTATTGTATCCATCACTTCATTTTCATTTCAAGTTTTGTATACTCTAATCAGACAGATGCCCGTTGGCAGGAATAAGTTGTATCATATACTACATAAATTAAGTTAGACTACTTAAAAAACTTTGTCAGCTTGCAGCTCAATTTTGCACATGACAACAATAACAACAACTACAGCAACAACAACAGCAACAATAATAATAACAACAATGTCGCTGCTTTAGATAGAACCCTTGCTGCAGTTTTCCAAAAACAAAGAAATAAAGATAAATATTTTCACACGCGACATTTTCACTGCTAATGAAATTTTGCTTTCAACTAAATTAGTGTCTGTCCACAGTAGCAGCAACAACAACAACATCTACAACAATAGCAACAACAAAAATAAAATTAAATAATGCAAGCACTTTTAGGTTAATTAAACTTGAATAGCAACAAACTGGCAGCAACAAAAGATACTTTGCACGACTAAGCCAAAATAAAGCCCAGCCGAGACATGAGCGCCACACAAAGGGTGCAAAATTAAAGACAAAGGGGGCGCAACGAACTACGACTAATGCGGACACAACTCCTGAAAGTGTTGTAGCTGCTGCCCCAAAGCACAAGTGTTGCAAGTGTTGCAAGTCTTCTCAATGTTGCTTACTGCTTACTGCTTGGCCTTGTAATTGTTATTGTTATTACATCGTTGTTGTTGTCAATGTATTTGTGTCCGTTTCGTGTGTATCTGTGTAATGCACTTTTCTCTCTACATAATTGTGCGCCTTTTTGTATGCTTCACTTTTTTTGTACTGCTTTGTCAATGCTTTTGTTGTTATTGTTGTTGTTGATACCCTGTAACCAGTTGGTTGCCAGGGTGCTATAGATTTGTGGAATTCATTTAAAAGGCCTAAAAAGCTGTTGATACCAAAATAATTCGCATCGATTCACGTAGTACTGATTGAAGCAAAAGATGTTGACAATTTTTTTCATCGATCTTTTCGTACTTGATTGTGTTGATATGTTTGTAAATATGTAATACTAAAACTAACCAATTAATCTTATTAGGAATAATAGCACAGTTTTAGTTTTTCGGTCAATGGTTTATGAAGAACTTAAACGGTATACATTATGTATAAATGCAAATGGCAGTTGGAAATATCTTAACAGCAGAGTGAGATAGTAATTAACAGCGGTAGCTCTCAACTCTTTTGTGTTACATTGTATCGTTATGCTAATGCAGATGATACACTCCCGATCAATGAAATAGACTCATTGATATTTTTTTGTTCTTTCTTGATTCTCTCCTTTATGTGGTTAGCTCTTACCGTAATTGCTGTTGTATTTTGTAGAGTGAATCATTAGACAATATTTGGACTTAAGAAAGAGCACTTGTTTACTTTAATTTTTCTTTGCGCTATGCGAAAATAAGTGCTTCTTAGGTGGTCATTAGAATAGACTCAGAGGCTGTAATTTTAGTTGCTGATACACTGTGAAAACAAATGTGCAAATTTAATTACATTGTTAATTGTTGCATTTTTTAAATATAAAATGGGTTGCGGATAATTTTAACAGCTGAGAAAAGAGGCAAAATATTGGCGTATTGAGACATCAACTTGTCAACCAGACAAATAGCCTAAAAAATCGAACGAAGTCAGTAGTTGTATGTCGTTTCCTAAAAAATCCATTAAATTATGGAAATTATATGAAAACTCCCAATAGACTAGCAGTCACGGCTTGCGAAAAGCGAAGAATTCTCCGAGAGCCGTCAAACTCAATGTGTTCTGCGGTGAATATCCGGTCAAAATTGGGAGTTCAAGCCAGTATATCTACCGTACGCCGAGTGATTAGAAGCGTCAAGCATCTAAAGAGATTAACATTAAAAAAAACCACCGCTGAACAAACGTTCGTAAGAAAGCCCGTTCTGATTTGCTCGCAATCAAATGACATTGAAGACCGAATGGTACAATATCGTATTTTCGAACGAAAAACGCTTTAATTGGAACAGATGGCTTTCAAGATTATTACTTCCATGATATAAGAAAGGAAGAGCACCATTTGGCCCGTCACCATAGTCGTGATAGTGGCATAATGGTGTGGGGTGCCATCTCTTACTTTGGACCAGTTGATATCGAGTTTGTTTTTTCCAAAATGAATGCCGCTCGCTACAAGGAACTTCTCGAAAAGGCATTTCCCTGATTTACCAACATTTTTGACTTTTTTAAGATGTCGAATCGTTGAAAAATACGATCAAAATTGTCTAGAGTGAGTTGTCACTAAACTAATTAAAGGCGCTTTATGATTCGTTGCCTAACCGTATTTACGAAGTTATTTCTAATAAAGGTGGATACACACATTACTAGTTTAGTCTTAAATAACGAATGTATACAGAGCTTTTAAATGAAGTTGCCATTTAAAATGCTTTTTTGGGCCTTGATTATATTTCATTGACCGATAAAAATGGGTGTATTAATAATGTAACTACACAAAATAAAATACTAAAACAAAAACCTGCAGACATGGAGTGTACAATTTTTGTTTTTTTGATTTAGATTTAAGTTCTGAATAAAAGAAAAAAAATTTTTTTATGATTCATTCTTATTTTGATTTTGCGAATACGATTTTGAAAAAAAGAAATATCGTGCAGACTCTATTTTATTTATCGGGAGTGTATGTCAACTTATATTTTATGTAATTTAAAGAATTTCTATAACTAGACTTTCTTTAACATCTGCAAGAAATACAAATTAAAAAGAAATGATTTAAAACTTTGAAATTAATAAACATATTTTTAATTTTATTTTCTTTAAATACATATTGTTAATATATTTGCATTGCAGCTTTGCTTCCCCCGTTAACGATAGACGACCGAAATTCTTAATCATCTGTTGCCATAGGAATATCCCTATTTTTAAGCCAATTTATCGTAATTTTCGGGAAGTTTGGATTTTAAGCTGATACTTAGAGGAAACTGACGTAAGCATTATGGGGATAATTTGTTACTTTGAAAAATGGCCAAAAATTACACTTTTTTCGAATTTGGTCGCTTGTATCTTTATTCATTTTTCTTAATCTGTACATATTATATATCACTGTAAAGAGCACATCAATGCCATCAATGTATTTTATCTCGATACAAAATTTTGATCGTAAGAAATTAACGAAAAACTGAAAAAAGTGATCAAAAATACGGCTATTCCACTAACACCACAAAACATTTCTCTTGAATACATATTTACAGTATTTCAAGGAATTATAAAGCTTTAAACGTTAACCAAATTTGATAAAAAATACTATTTCATGTGTAAGCCTTTTGTGATAACAAGTGCGAATTAACATCAAAAACTGTTTTCTTCCAAATATGTCGCAGACATAATAAAATCCTTATGCACAAGCCACTGATGGGTTCTCAGTTATAATATATAATAACTTATGGATGATTAATTAAAATATATAATGACTTATACATGATCAATATAATTCAAAGTATCAAAAATCAAATATAATAAAATTATAAAGGCGCAGCTTTAGAACACGAAAAAATATATACAGGATACCGGAAAATAATTACACAAAGTTCTATAACGAAATTTAAAATTTTAAAATATCTTTTCAGAGGGAAGACAAATATATATTATAATGTAGAATTGCTTTAAAATTGGTTTCTTTCCGCCTAAAGCTTTCAGTTATAGAAGATAAGTCATTTTCTTAACATAAAAGTGATATTAAAGCATATTTCATTTTGGCGCTTTTTCTTGGAATATAGAGTAAAAACTTTCAAAATAGTATGGAAATACCTGCCACCAAGCTGCTTAAGTATAGATCTTGGTAATAAAATCTAAGAACATCAAAATAGAATCATTAAAATTTTTAAGTTAATTTAAATTCTGTAAAATATATAATATATTTTAAATAAAAAAATAAATGTCTCGTATCTCATACTAATAATAGCCAAAATTCAAATTTTTCAGTGTATCCCATTGCCAACTAACTCAAATACCTTCGGGTGCTGTTGTTTTTGTACTATATGCACTTCCAGGACCGCATGCCAAAAACTTTCTACCCAAAGACAAAATGGCGCACACAGAAGGCACAAGAAGTTGTTGTTGCTGTTGTTGCCTTTGTTGCAAGTGAAATGTGCAAAAGTAAACAAAAGTGCTGCCAACTTGCTATAGACAAACAAAGGAAAGGCATACATTTCTATGCCTGTCTGTGTAGCTGTGTATCTGTGTGAGTCTACTAACTGTTGTAAGTTGTAACTGAGTGCTACAACAAGTCCTTTTCAATGCTGCCGGAGTGGCTGCCATTTCCTTTCGCCTTATTATAATTGCCTGCGTTTTGCACTTGTCTACGCTGAAAAAAAAAATAATCCGAAGCTTTGGGAGCCATTTTATTTAAAATACAATAGTAGGCTTCAGTGGAAGCTTGCATTCAACTTATATATATTTTTTATATTATTATTTAGTAAATGTAATTATTGTCTTTTAATAGATAGATTGTAAAGAAACTATAAATAAAAATATGCTACTTCAAAAAAAAACACTTTAGAAAACGAATGCTTGTAATATACTATATTTTTTAAATTCTATGATAAACTTGGATAAAGTACTAATTTTTGATAGTTATGTTCAATTTTTTTTTTCTAATAATTTCAAAGTAAAATATTTATTACTGTGCTAACAAAAAGTAAAGAAAATATGAGTAGATAGCGCGAGCAAATTCGAAAACGAACAAAATGTATTCGTTTTCCCATTTTTTCACGTGAAAATTTTGCAATAAATCATTATACATAAATGTTTTATATACTATATATATATTTATTTATTCATCCATATTTATGTTGTCCCCTTAAAAGTAATCCCCCTCAGATACAATACACTTATGCCAATGGTTTTTCCAATCCTCAAAGCACTTCTCATAAGCAATTTTCGGTATAGCCTTGAGCTCTTCCAGCGATGCAGTTTTTATCTCTTCAATCCAAAAAAATCGATAGTCGAAAATACGTTGCCTGCGAAATTTGAAATTTTCACCTTACTTTTTGAACACACCTCGTATATAAAAGTGTAAGAATCCTTATTTTATTATGCGCTTATATTTTAGTCAAAAGTTTCTACTAAGAACTAATCTTAGTTTCAGTAAAATTTCCGATAATAATTTAAAGGAAAAAACCACAAATAAATAAATTGAAAGGCATTTTTAAAAGTTATCAGTAAAATTTTTACTATATTAATTTGCTTTTAAAAAGGATATTTCAAAAACTAATCAATCAATCAAGCAATACTGAAAAAATTCCAAACTGTGAAAACAATATCACTCCTAAAATATTTTTTTTAGGTTTTTTTTAATTTTTTGTTTATAATGTTAAAAATAGGAAATACCTGATAATCCATTGTCAACATTGTCATAGAATTTTAAGACACCCTGAGAGCTTATTACAATCAAATGCCCTTAGGAGCTATATGATATACCAAGTCAATAAATTTTTTTAAAATTTGGTACTCCAAATTATTTCCAGCCGTCTGGAATTTCTCTTGCTTAATTTTTTAAGGACCATCGAAAAAGTTTTTTACCAAGAAGGCGACCTCCTCCCCCCTTAGGCTTTTCCATTATTTTGAGCCCATTTACATCGATTTCATAAGTCGGTCACGAAAACTACCAAGGTAAAAAATGTTCAAAATTTAATTAAAAATTGTGTTTCTAAAGAAAGATATACTCAGAAGTTCTTGTTTTGGGCAGTAGGGATCCCTAAAAAATACATTAAACTGTATTTTGAATCATGTAAGTATCTTTATTAGTTTCCAAGTTAGAACGCATTAAAGTCTTCCCGCGCCTTGAATTTTTTTAAAGCAATTAATTGCCGAACAATTTGCTAGAGCAACGATTGTAACCTAATTTTCGGACGGGTCTGTCATTAAGTGTTTCTACAAATAGTTTAAATATTTGGTACATGAATCGTTTGCTCATTTAAGTAGTAGAAACAAATATACTTTACGAAAATTCTCCGAGCACTGACGATGTAATTTAAAACTGCTTCAAAACTTTTCAAAAATCGCTGAAAGATGTTTCAAGAACCTTATCCAGTTCCTTTGAAAATTACTTAAGTTCGGGGGTTTTTTAAATTTTTAATTTATAGTTAAATTTTTTAGAAACTACATTCATACTATTATGAAGTATTTTGAAATAGAAATAGAAAATACTCTTTACCTCAATGTCAGTACACCATATTTCTCTCAGTGTGCTGCTGTTGTTACTTTTATTGCCTTCGTTGTCTTTGTTGCGGGTGAACGATTTTCGGAACAGTCCAAAGTCTTCCAACAGAACCCAACACAGCTCCTTGGCTTGGCTACAAAATGTAAGGGAGTACATTTTGTGTTGTTATTTTTGGACATGTTGTTCCTTGACCATTTCGGTTTACCCTAATATCTTTTTAGATTTGTTTTTCATTTTTGACTTTGCATTTACTTAGCTTTTATTTGTCTAAGGCATATTCAAGTTTGCCTGTTCTCTTTCAATTGTTATTGTAGTTTGTATTTATTCTGCAGTTATTTCCATTGTTGTTGTTAGAAACATTTATGTCACATCGAGTAAGTTTTGTCAAGGAAGCAGGAATTGTTAATATACATAAATTTGTACTACTTATTTAAAGTGTTGTTGTTTCCATAACCCAACAATCATATTTGCTTGTTGCGAAATATGGGGTTGAGATGACTGAAGCTTGTTAATAGAAATTAAATAATGCTGATAAATAATTCGACTTAAAGGTAAAATTATTATTTTATAATTGGGATCAACATACTATGTTAGGTACCCAGCTATTTTTTAAAATATTTTTGAAGTATTAAGTCAGAACATAATTTTCGACAGATATTCTGAGAGGGCCTGCATAATAGAAAATATAATCTTATTTATCTCTATATATTAATTATTCTTTATATACATATCCCTTGAGGCCCTCTGCTCCTCTGGGACTCGAAGATGACAGAAGAAGAATTCTTTAATACTCACAGCTTAGGATTTTGAACCAACACCAGGGTAAAAAACTCATTGAATACTCCTGACTATAAGCTGGACAAGATTTGAAAGTCTTTGTTCGAACTACTGCTAAATCTCAACAATTTGTGATTTTGAATCTCGGACCAATTTGTTTGTAGTTTTTCGAATATCCCGGCAATCAGTTTTCGTTAACTGAGATTCCCATAGACCATGTGGTCCAATGTGATGCCCACTTCACTAGAGGAAAGTATAAAATGACAAAACAAATGAACTTATTCATAGGAAGAGTCGGGAACCTCAGGTTGGATGGAATGATTGGAGGGAGTCCCCGATCTATGTAATATTTCTTTTTGCTACACAGTTTTGAGGAAACCGAAAAAAAGAAAAACGAAGTCTATGAATTACAATTTTACAAGCTATTAAGAAATGCAGGAAGGTCGCACTGCATATTGATGGAGCCCAACAACCAAATAAATACCTGCTCGTCGGAGCTGATGGCGGAGTAAGCCGTCCGCCAGTCCATTTGCTACCTTATTTCTAATGTCATGGCCTTTCGTTCGTCGTTTTCACCGACAGAGCGGCCAGTATTGGGGTTCAACAGTTCTCTAAAGGTGGAGCTAACACACCCGAGCCTTCTGTTCTTGGAACCGCTGCAACTGTTGCCAGCTAGTGGAAGGTCTCATAACCAGCTCGTCCGGAAAGAGTTTTTCGTAGGTCGGTAGCGGAGGGTCCAGCCAGGAACCGTAAGCAAGTGGAGGAGTTGTTCCAACGACATGGCTCTCTGGCTTCGTATCGTCGCAGTTGTCATCGGTTCGTCCATGGCGGCATTAGACTGCTCAGACTCATATCCCGAGTGCATCCAATGGAATGCATCCAGGAATCAAACTTTAGGGGCGTAGGACTCGAGTCCCGAATCGTCCGTCCAGCGCTGCATCCTCTTCTTCGTCACTAGAGCTATTTTCGCTCGGGGACCAGTTCGAAGTGCAGATGTTTGCCACGACACTGTAGCTGGATAACTCGATTGGGATACCATTGCCGATTGTTTGTTCGACGGTTACGCTCCAAAGTCGAGCCCTTATACCGGTGCTAACGTCCTTATCTTCGTCTGGGGTGCCTTTGAGCTGAGATGTCCGCTGCAGGAGCGCGCACGACTGTCGTGATTAAATCAGGATGGTAGGGACATCGTGATGTTAATTTTTTATTTTTCTTGCCGGCTGTAATTCCCAGAAGATATTTGTTTCTGTGTTTGTTTTTTTAACTCATCTGTTCTGGTTTTATTTCCTCCTATTCTACGCAGCTACAATCATCTCTGCCCTTAGGCCTTTGGTAAAGTGCACTATCCTAGTCCTGGTTTTTTCAAATCGTAGCTCTTCAGTTGTTCGCTGGAAATTATATCTCGGCCAGTGATCGGTAGATATGACAACCAGACACAGTGTATCATTTTCGTTCTTTCTTTGTATCTCTCTGATCACAAAAACTTGATAGAAGCTTAGCTGTCGACAAAAATTTATTCGTTCATTGAACTTCCGTCAAAGGTGTCTATTAGTAACGTATACCTCGCCCTAAAACACGCTGTACCAGTTGGAAAGACATTGGAATTTGTGCTCCCTCTTATTTTCGAGTCATCGTTCTCTAAGATAGGATTTTCTTGCTTTCAATAATCTTCTGTTAAATTAGATAATCAATTATCAGAACGATACAAAGGCACATAAAAAAGGAAAACTAAAAGCCAAATAAACTTGGCTAACGAAGTCCTGGTAACATCTCGGAGATTAGGCACACAAACAAATTTTATGGTATCCAGTTTGACTCTTGCACGTTGTAGACAGGCCAGTTAGTTCAGTCTCTAACTTTTGCTTGGATTTTGTAAAAATAATTTTGACTTTCGACTTAAGTTCGACAAACTTATGCTAAAATAATTTTATTTTGAAATGTATGTATAGGTCATCCCACTATGCCATACATTTTTTTTCACTAATAGGCCACCAACGACCATCTATATCTGGCCGCTTTTCCGGTTCACTGGGTTATGTCTGCTGTCAAAGTAAATATGCTTCCAAAAGCATGTCTGGCACAATGTTTTGTCTCATGTTGCAAGGATACTGCAATTGTTACTGGCTGGAAAGGATCCATTGTATGACTTGGCATGTCGTTAGACTGCCATTTGTAGCGCACACAATTGCTAATTGCTTTAAATGTATTTTAGACCCGGAAGTGGATTTACTTAAGCCCATGGCAACTGTACATAAAGGACATTCAGAGTGGCAAGGGCACTCACACTAGCTCATAGAATATACTATATGCTTCGATTTAAATAGAGTATATATGCATAGACCATTTTGTTTGCCTTTTGTATTATAAGATATACTGCATATTGGCTGGCATTATCTGGCATTTGGATTTATTTCATTTACATTCTCATATGTCTTTGTTTTTATTTATTTAAAGCTATTAACTTTTACTTGTTTTAGAATTGTGGCTTTTTGTTTTGGTTCCATCAAATTACACAATGTTATTTGTCAATAAGCTAATGAATTAACAGTGCAGTAAAAAAAACTTGAGAAACGTCTAATCTGAACACAAATATCTTTTTTGTCATTGAGTTCAAAAATTTTTGTTTTCATATTTAAATGAATTCAGAAATATATTAAAGCTAATGACAAAAGCTTAATTGCTTTTGGTCTTGGCTTTTAAAACGAGTTAATCGAAAATTTATTCTAATTAAAGAATTTTTTTATAGTCAGGCTGTAACTTAGCAGCTCTTTAAAGTCCCTTTCTTCATAGTTTGCAAAGTAACCACCTATTTACCTTTACACTGTATAAAATAAAGATAACCAATAGTTTTTTTTTTTTACACATTCCAAGTAAAACCTTTTTAAAGTTGATTCTGCTCAACATATCTTTTAAAAAAGGTATTACAAAAGATACGTTAAATTAAAGAGTATTATTTCGCATCATAAAATGAATCAAAGTCTCTCTTATAAAAATGTTTATACTCTTAAAACCTTATACAAAGGATATCTATAGTATGCTCAGGTTGATTATAGAAATCGATATAATAATATTCGTCAGTCTGTCTATATTAACGCCTAGTTCTCAGAGATCGTAAGAACTAGCGTAGCCAAATATCATATTAGATGCCTTGTTATTTTTATTTATAGTATTATTTTGATATCGAGGCTATTTTATTTAGCTCCGATAGGGGTGATTTACAGGACCTCGGAAAAAAATAAAAGTTTCAATATGCTATCAGGTTTGGTGTTCGAAAATTTTTTAGAGTACGGAAAACTGCTCACAGGGATTTTTGAAATGACGCAGTTCGATGCAAAATTGCTTGCAAAAATCATTTTTAAACTTAACGCGTTACGGCTTAATTAAATAAACGTGTTTTTCAAAACTAGTGAATATTTTTGAACCAATTTTTTTTAATTATAAGCTGGCAACAGAGCTAATTCAAAAAACAAATAATTAAAAAAAAAGTTATGAAATTTTCTTAATTTTTCTGAAGTATTTAATTTAAATTATAAATTTTCTTATTTTTTTAAATATGCGATTTTTATACCCTGTACCGTATGGTACCAAAGGTATATTAAGTTTGTGCAAGCCGAAAATGTATGTAACATATAGAAGGAGACGTCGGAGACACCCCAAAGTTACCTAAAATATGATCAGGGTGAATAGAGAAGTCGATATACCCATGTCCGTCTGTCCGTCTGTCTGTGTGAACGCCTAGATCTCAGAGATGGTAAGAGCTAGAGTTACCAAACTTTCACATTAGATCCCATATTATTCCATAGGAGGCAAGTTTATTTTATTTTTTGATATCGGGGATAAATTATATAGCTCCCATGGGGGTGTTTGAGCCGACCTCGACAAAAAAAAGCGTTTTAGATGAATAATTCGTTTGTTTATGAAGATATCGTAACCAAATTTGGTAGTCGAAAGTTTTTATAGTTCCCAATCACTGTACCAAATTTGATCGAAATCGGTTGACTATATCATATAGCTCCCATAGGACCGATCGGCCAAAATAACTTTTTTAAAGAAAAATTCGATATATTTCGTTTTTTAATAAAGATATCGTAACCAGATTTGGCGTTTGGAAATTTTTTAGACCACTTAAGCAATGTGCCAAATTTGAACAAAATCGGTTGACTATATCATATAGCTCCCATAGGTCCGATCTTCCAAAACATCGATTTTTTAACAAAATTTGTTGTGTTTCGTTCGTTTGTTAATATATTGGGACCATATTTGACATTCGTGAGTATTTTATAGTTCCTAAGCACTGTACTAAATTTGATCCAAATCGGTTGACTAGATCATATAGCTCCCATAGGACCAATCGGTCCAAAAACACGTTTTTTATACAAAATTCGATGTGTTTTGTTTCTTTGTAAAGATATTTGAAATAAATTTGGCATTCAGATATTTTTTAAGGTATTTAAGCACTGTGTCAAATTTTATTGAAATCGGTTGACTATATCATATAGCTCCCATAGGAATTTGCTTAAAAATTCTTCTGTTTTTGGTTTTTTGTGAAGAAATCGGACTTTATTACAAGCTAGTGGTACAGGGTATCCTAAAGTCGTCCGCCTCCGACTTTACGTCCGCAATTTTTTTAAATACAAGTTCTTTTAATATGGCAGTCACCATTTTTTAAGACATATTTTTATATGCTCTCCATTTGGTGTGACTGTGAATCAAATCGATTTTGTGGAGCAATGTTAATAAAAATAAAATGCAAATTTTTTATTTTTTTTTTAATGTGCGAATAAATATATAAATATATGTCTTTTGAAGGTACAGTGTATCCCAAAGTCGTCTGCGCACCATTTTAAAGTAAGCCTTCTCTCATTTTGAGGACTTTGTGCAGTTGAGATTATTTATTTAAAATTTGTCCTTCTGAGAACTTGGTAGATTCTTGGAACTCACTCGAAATTTTGTATGAAAGCAACTTAACAAAAAATAAAGTATGCTTTAAGAGTAAATTGGATGCTTCCAAAACTGCCTTCAGCTTTTAATTGCATCTTCTTATATTTAAGAATGTCCTTTTGGTTTTTTGTCTGATTTTTTTTTTTGTATTGGTACTGCTGAAGGCATTTAATGAGTAATTAAAAATTTCAAATCTTTACTGCATCAGCTTAAATGCCAAAATATTAAAATAACAGAAATAAAAGTATTATTAGTTTCAACCAAAAGACAACCATTTGATTGGAAGCAATATTGAGGCAACACTATAAAGCCCACCAAAGCGGAGGACAAAAATAATATATAGTATTTGACTTCACAATCTATCTATAATATAACTTTTTAACTTACAGTAACTATAGAGCACCTTGACTTTTGTAAATATCTCATTTTGTGATTATTGCTTCACACGAATAATAGATTATTCACTGACATGCGACCTTTTCTGCAATTTCAAGCGTTTTATAATAATGTGACAGTAGTTTATTATAAGTAATAGAAGTGTAAGGATGGCCACAAGTATATTTATTTTATGCCTCGAGGTAGGACTTTTAGTTTGAGAAGTCTGATCGTATAAAACATATGTTAATTGATTACTTTTCATTTCTTTAAACGGGCCAAATCTAACCCATTATCATTTACGCATATAATTAGAAAAGATCAAAACAAAAACAGCAGCCAACGTCTGATACTCCACATTTTCTTTAATTTAATTTGGTTTCCTCCCTCACGCAACCGGAAAAAGCTGAAGTAAATGAAATTTTTGCAAGTGAGTACTTTTGAGAAGTATCGAGTGTTCGCAGCTCTCTTTTCATACTCATTAAACGATGCGGCCATCTTCATTTATCGGTTTTCATAGCAACGAGCTTTTGTCTGCATTGGTGCTGCTACCGCTCGATAAATATCGTCGATCGCCTGTGAATATCATTAATTGAAGAGGAAGAGTGACAATTCAAATGTCAATAAAAGTAAGAAGAGGAGACCCAAATAAATTGCAAACAAATTTTATGTTTTCCTTTATAAATATCTTTATAGTGTTGCAGATAACTCGATACACCCTTACAACTCCCTGATGGGTCCAGTGAGCTCGTAATTTTGCGCCGTCACACAAAGTCCCTACCATGTCGCAATACACGGTTGTCCGCAATTCTGTTGCAAACAAAGTTGCATTTCGCATCCTCAACCAATCGCCATATAGTTCCAGTGCGTTGGATTTGTTGAACCTGTCGCCGTACCGCTGGTAGGTGCATCTCGACTATTCTCGCCGGACTTTAAAACCACTGTGGCGGCCGCCACGCAGTAGCGTACCTCGCAGATCTTGAAGCCGCTCATGTTGTAGTTGCTGCGCTTGTTTATGTTGCTACTTTGCTGTTGCAGCTGCCCTGATCACATCTAGTTCATTTGTCGCAGTCGGCATAAGACGTGGGAAGAGGGCAGCTCCCGCAGACGTCTCTACCTTTGTAAAGATCCAATATCGGCCGAGCTTTTTCCGTCCATGTAGACTGTGACGCCCTGCAAGTGGGCCGTTGTGCCTCCGCTCCACTAGTCCATGCTGCTGCATATATAGCACGCTAAGCAACGGGTCTGCCCCCTCCATTTGTTGGGCCCATGATGCGTGCTCCAATTCCATGTGAAATTTTTTAAGTTTTTTTTCTACTCCTTTGTTTATGAAACAATGTCAATAATATGGGTTTTTTTGTAAATTTTTCCCCGCCTCTTATGACTCTAATGCTACTATATACATATATATCCATTATAATTTAATAACTCAATAGAAAAGGTATATATTTTAGCCTGAACTCTGAATTTTAAAAATTTAACTGCACATGTATTCATAACGTCTAAGTATTTTGTGTGAATAAATTGAATTGGATATCAATAAATGATAAAAATAAACTAATTAATGAAATTTTTTTCTGATCTTTATACCCTGTACCGTATGGTCCAAGGGTATATTAAGTTTGTGCAAGCCGAAAATGTATGTAACATATAGAAGGAGACGTCGGAGACACCCCAAAGTTACCTAAAATATGATCAGTGTGAATAGAGAAGTCGATATACCCATGTCCGTCTGTCCGTCTGTCCGTCCGTCCGTCTGTCCGTCCGTCCGTCCGTGTGAACGCCTAGATCTCAGAGATGGTAAGAGCTAGAGTTACCAAACTTTCACATTAGATCCCATATTATTCCATAGGAGGCAAGTTTATTTTATTTTTTTGATATCGGGGATAAATTATATAGCTCCCATGGGGGTGTTTGAGGCGACCTCGAAAAAAAAAAGCGTTTTAGATGAATAATTCGTTTGTTTATGAAGATATCGTAACGAAATTTGGCAATCGAAAGTTTTTTATAGTTCCCAATCACTGTACCAAATTTGATCAAAATCGGTTGACTATATCATATAGCTCCCATAGGACCGATCGGCCAAAATAACTTTTTTAAAGAAAAATTGGCTATATTTCGTTTTTTAATAAAGATATCCTAACCAGATTTGGCGTTTGGAAATTTTTTAGACCACTTAAGCATAGTGCCAAATTTGAACAAAATCGGTGGACTATATCATATAGCTCCCATAGGTCCGATCTTCCAAAAGATCGATTTTTTAACAAAATTTGTTGTGTTTCGTTTGTTTGTTAAGATATTGGGACCAAATTTGACATTCGTGAGTATTTTATAGTTCCTAAGCACTGTACCAAATTTAATCCAAATCGTTTGACTAGATCATATAGCTCCCATAGGACCAATCGGTCCAAAAACACGTTTTTATACAAAATTCGATGTGTTTTGTTTGTTTGTAAAGATATTTGAAATAAATTTGGCATTCAGATCTTTTTTATGGTATTTAAGCACTGTGTCAAATTTTATTGAAATCGGTTGACTATATCATATAGCTCCCATAGGTCCGATCTTCCAAAAAATCGATTTTTTAACAAAATTTGTTGTGTTTCGTTTGTTTGTTAAGATATTGGGACCAAATTTGACATTCGTGAGTATTTTATAGTTCCTAAGCACTGTACTAAATTTAATCCAAATCGTTTGACTAGATCATATAGCTCCCATAGGACCGATCGGTCCAAAAACACGTTTTTTATACAAAATTCGATGTGTTTTGTTTGTTTGTAAAGATATTTGAAATAAATTTGGCATTCAGATCTTTTTTAAGGTATTAAGCACAGTGTCAAATTTTATTGAAATCGGTTGACTATATCAAGTAGCTCCCATAGGAACGATCGGTCTAAAAAAAATGTTTGCTTAAAAACTCTTCTGTTTTTGGTTTTTTGTGAAGAAATCGGACTTTATTACAAGCTAGTGGTACAGGGTATCCTAAAGTCGTCCGCGCCCGACTTTACGTCCGCCATTTTTTTATAATACTTATATGGGCATTTCTAATAAAAAGATTTTTTTCTTATTTTTAATTTTTGATACTCTCTTGAAGCTTTATATGGAAAAAATGTATGTGCAAAATGCATGATCTGTTAATTTAATCATTCGAATTTAAACATATGTATGTATGTATCTATACTGGAAATGAATCTGAACGCAGAAACGTAAAAATCTTTGAAATAATCAAAAATATTTAAAATCATTTAATTTATAATTTAATAATATGAAACATTGTAGCTTTCTATTACCAATAATTTGGTATACAGCTATTTTTTATAAGCTTAAGTTTGATTAAGAACAAACGTGACATTCAGAACGAGACATATTTTCCACCGCTTTAGTTTTTTCTTGATTTTTAAAAGTACTGGATTTTACATTAATTATAAGAAAATATAAATTTTCATATGAACAAAAAGTTATAATTCATAAGTATGTGTGAAACGAAAAAGTAAATGAGAAAACTAAACAAAATAAGACAGAAATTTATTCATAAAGTAGTAAAAACAAGAAAAACATGAAATCTTCAGTTTTCAGCCCAAATAAACAAGAAAAGTTGTAAAGTCAATTTCTTACCAACTTTAACCCATTTCTAACTTACAATGTTGAAACTATGTATATACATACTGGTATGTATGTCTGGTCGCCGCCTTAAGCCATGTCGATTTCCAAATCTTGTACCAAATTTGTTATCCCGTGAAGCGGTGTCTTTTCTTGATCCAGGAATTAGAAACTCCCACGATGCGCAGGACCGTTGTTCGTGACTCAATAGAGAGAGCGGGCTTACTTTGTTTATGGTAGCACATAGAATTCTAAACTAAACTGACATAATCGCGATATTCAACAACACATAAACTTATTCCTAACAAAAACTGTTTTTAAGGCCAGCGTTTGTATTGCAGCAGCATTTACAACGGTTGCTTACCGAGGGGGAAATGGGTAGATAAAAAGATCAAACTTCATGAATCACAATCCAGGTTACTCAAAAAATGTTTTCCCTGTTGAAAAATTATGCGCCGAGATGGGAACGCTTGGTGTATAACATATTCAAACAGGGGTGCCACAGAAAAGCAATTCGATTTCAATTCCAATTCTTGGTGCCACAGACATGGCTAACAAGGGTTTTAAAAAAACCAATTCGATTAAATTTTGATACAATTCCAATTCTTGATGCCACATACATGACTATGAGCGGTTTTAAAACCGTTGTTAGCCATGTCTGTGGCACCAAAAATTGCAATTGCATCAAAATTGAATCGAATTGGTTTTCTGTGGCACCCCTGAAACATTGTGTTTTCGATCCCATCTGGCGAGTAATCTTTGGAAGGTTACACTCAAGAGAGATACTTCGCCTCTATATATTTTAGTACTCTCTGTTCATACTCAAACCATAAAACGAATATAGTTTTAATTTTCAAACCTAAATAGAATTTATAGTTTGTCTTCACGTTCTAAAGCCAAGAAGTAAAGTAATGTTAAATAATAAAACCAAGTGCATTGACTGTTAACGAATATCTGATCACAGAAAGTTTGTTTAAACCGTCAGCTAAAAGACGCTACCTAACGTATCCTACAGCGTCATAACAGCAACAGAAACAATTTTATATCACCCAACTGTTGCCATTCTTGCAGCATGCAAATATGCAACAAAACAAGAGGCTAAATTTCCAATATGTTTAGATAGATTTAGATTTCCGTTCTAAAATCAACCAAAACTTTTACACAAAAACAATAAGAAACATTTTAACAACAACGAACGACAAAATACAGCTCAATGGGTGCCTGGATGCTGCCAAAGTTGGCAACGAAATGGCCGAACAGCACCAAAAAATGCTGTTATTTCGGTCAAAAACAATGCAGCTAACTAATTTGGAGCAACACATCGCAATACCAAATCGCCTACTATAACCAAACCAAAACGATCATTAAATTTATGAGCCACACCAACCTGACATACAACATTAAAATCAATAAAACCACTTTACCTATCTGCACAAATTGCAACACTATCCTCACCATAAATCGCCAATTGCTCTTTGCCTATACCCAATTTCAAAAAAAAGGATCCTACCTAAACCTAAATCAGGCTTTTAACGAAATAGTAGCAGCTACAAATTTTGATAAAGCGATTGCATTTCATAAAATAAACTTATTTATACTTCAGTCAGAAAAAGAAGAAATAATACTCCGAATCATATCCTAATGCGACAAGAGACGGTAGCGGCTAATATTTAACGAACAAGTTTAATTTGGTAATAAATAAAAATACGCCTGCTATGCGTTACTTGATTCAAAATTCTTATAGTCAGATTAAAAGTTCCTTTTGCAACATTTTGCCAAGCGACATTGTTTATACTGACAAAGATTGTCACAGCAGGCTTAAATATACCTACGATATACCTTGTTGCCGCCAATAGACCAAGGCAGTGGGTCAATTGGCTTTTTTCGAATTTGCAAATAGCTTAAAACAATTTCGATCTAGAAACCACGACTCCCAAGTTTGATAGAAAAAACGCACCAACTTACCATACACATATTGCCAGGGGTTGTTACCTCCAACAAATACGAATCCCTGAAATGGTCAACTAAGTATTGTTTGCAAGCTGAAAGTCTTTGTTTACTTACTTAAAGCCGCAATGCGCATGTGTTATCCAAATTGGTTATAACACGTTCTCGGCAACATACGGCAACTTTAACAATTTTGCATGCAATATTCTTAGGAATGGTGAACAAGTTATGCCAACAGGTTCTAGCCTCCAACTACGTTCTGTACAATTCGTCCTTTTTGATTTCATATACAAAATATTCGTTATCTTTATTGTGTCACGCCGACACTCTCTAAACACAAAACCTAAGACCTTTTTAGTACTTTTTGTATAAACATTTTTTATACAGCCGCTACCGCGCACACACACATACATACGCACACAGCAATCATTTTTGTTATTATATTATTAAAAAAGTTTTTTGTTTTTAGTTTTGACATCGGTTAGGTGGCTGATGACTTAGTTAATCGTCACTGCCTCCGCTCCAAAACACTATCTTTATTCAGAACGCAACATCTTCTCCTTTTGACGCTGCAACTTCTTCTTGGACAGCTTCTTCTTTGTGGGCTCGTCATCGGTGGTCTTTGAAACGACCTCCTCCTTTTCGGTCAAAATAACCTCGACGTGGCATGGCGATGACATGTAAGGGTTAATGCGACCGTGAGCACGGTATGTGCGACGACGCAGACATTGAGCGCGGTTTACTTGAATATGGTCGACGACCAGACGATCAACATCGAGTCCTTTGTAGTCAGCATTAGCCTCGGCGTTGCGCAGCAATTGCAAAAGGAATTCAGCAGACTTCTTGGGCCAGCGACCTTGTGTGGTCTTCCATTGCTTAGCTTGAGCGCAACGACCTACGCCACCATTGAAACGGCGGAAAGGCACGCACTCCTTCTGGTCAACAACAGCCTTCAGGTAGCGCTGAGCACGACGCAATGGCATGCGTTTAATGGCCTGTGCGGTCTCATGTGTATTCTATAAAAAAAAGGTACAAATTAGTATGCGTTTTAATTTTTAGTTGCTACATTGTAGCGCAAGTGGCTAAATGTTCCACGGGACAGGTAGAGACGCGCCTTGAAAGCTTTTACGCCGCTTTTTTTCCATGGCTTGTAGTTTGCTTTCGGCACCACATTAAAACGGACAACTAATTACATTTTGCCCGCAATATTAAGTAATGCCATATGGCAGTTGTTGTTATGATTGGGTTATATTCGCTAAGTATGGAACAGTTTTCAATTGTTTCACGGGACAGGTAGAGACGCGTGCATGGTACGACGCCGCTTTTTTTCCATGGCTTGTAGTTTGCTTTAGGCACCACATTAAAACGGACAACTAATTAAATTTTGCCCGCAATATTAAGTAATGCCATGTGGTAGTTATCATTGGGTTATTTTCGCTAAGTATGGAACAGTTTTTATTTGTTTCACGGGACAGGTAGAGACGCGTGCTTGGTACGACGCCGCTTTTTTTCCATGACTAAGTTTAGTTTGGGCATCACATTACAATAATCAATTGAAAATGTGACCATTTTATAAAGCGGTAATGCCCATGTTTAATTTAGTTTGTACTTTTGTAGACAAGACTTGAAAGAACGCGCCGTTTTTCTGGTATCGGCAGCGTTCAGCTGATGCTTGTCCAAATTTTACAATTTTATCTAGCAACAATGCAAAAGTGAAATGCTGCAGGTACGGCAGACATACACTGATTTATGTTGCAAACGACGCATCTTTTTCTATAACCACACTTCCATTTTGCAATCAATAACAACAACTACTGCTTTCACTTTTAATTTTTCCGGCAAGACTCACCTTAAAATGCACACGTAGATTGGGGCCGCGAGACTTGCACGACTTGGTGGCGTTCTCTGGTTCACGTGAGTAACGGCCCATGGTTTAATATCTACAAAATAAAGCAAATACAAACGTTAGGCAAAACCCAAGCACATAAAAAATTGTGTATACAGTCAAAAAATAACACAAGTTTTGCCGCTGCTCCATTGCTGTTTGTTTCTTTTAAACGCACAAAATTTCATACAAAGCAAACGCATTAGCTTTGTGGCAATAATATTTTTTGCGTTTTAAGTAAATACAACAGCACATATTTACGATGTTTAACAATTATTTTAAGACTTTAGCTACACAGCGTACCTTATTCGTCGTGTACGAAACCGGAAAAGAACTCTTGCCACAGCTGTGTTCTGATAGCAGCATATCGATTGGCAAGAAAACAAGCGATGTTTATGCATGCGATAAATATCGACTAAGCTACTTGCTTAGTTAGCGCAAAATTTAAATGGCAGCCACAACGTAGGCGTTATTTAAAAATGAACACGTATTAAAAAATTAAGCGTACTAATTTTATGTTTAACTGGTATACAGATAATAAAAAAACGGCTTATTTTGTTAGTTTAAAAAGTGCGCTAAATTGCTAATTGACGAACTGACCAGCTATCGATATGTTCACACTGTAGAGTTATCGCACAACTAACTAAATAATTTATTTTTTCTTTTTGCCAACAATTTTCTAATACAGAAATATTTTTTCTTTATTTATAAAGTTGGTCAATTTATTTTATATATGAACATAATTTTGGATTTAAGCAAAACACACATTGCGCGGGTCATGTTAGCTGGTTGCTTTTGCATATGAGTAAATAGGATGGAAAACAGCCGGCCGCTGTCGTTTGCACTGCTTTAACCTATTAAGTAGTGTTGACTACATTTGTTTTGCGGGCAACATGTGGTGGTGGTGTGTTCACTTACAGCGTTCGGATACAATATAAAGCAGTTTAATTTGCGTTTGTGTGAGTGTGTAGCGACGCGTCATCACAAGTATCGGCATTGTGGC